>JADRCD010104732.1:4264-19549 GCA_019843815.1 Montemys delectorum | reverse complement strand
AGAAAGAGTAACTTATAAAGTCCTCTTCTTCAAACTTGATACAAGAGCTACAAATGTCAAGCAAAGCATTCAGTCTCACTCTTTGTTGTTCCCTTTCGTACAAGCCACCTCCCAAGTTAATTGTCTATGTCTCTCTTGGGTATATAAATACTTTTGAAATATATAAGCTGTCCTGAAAACCATACTATAGTGTAAAAACATGAAATAAACAATCCTACTAATAGAGAGGCTGAGATAGGAGAAGCAAGATTTCAAGACCCTTATGTTGCACACAGCAAGACACTGTCACAAACAAGCTGAAAGTGTATATGGATTGTACAATATTGGACCTATTTCTCCAATTACCAAATTAGAGAGACCATTGGATTATAATCAACAAATTCTAATTCCTCATATTTTTGGATTTCCATCGATTAGGATATGTTGGTAATGTTAATTTTCATATTAAGATATTAAGAAAAGGTAATTGTCACTTCCTGTTGTTTTTGTTGTAAGAAGTGGAATTAGGTTTGTGTGGATTTGTTGAAAGATTACTTTCTTGCTTCTTCTGGGGTGTAGTTTTGCTCCTTATGTTGATGTTTTCCATCTATTATCCTTTGTAGGGCTGAATTTGTGGAAAGATATTGTATGAATTTTGTTTTGTCATGGAATATCTTGTTTTCTCCATCTATGGTAATTGATAGTTTTGCTGGGTATAGTAGCCTGGGCTGGCATTTGTGTACTTGTAGGGTCTGTATGACATCTGCCCAGGATCTTCTAGCTTTCATAGTCTCTGGTGAGAAGTCTAGTGTAATTCTGATAGGCCTGCCTTTGTATGTTACTTGCCTTTTTTCCCTTACTGCTTTTAAAATTCTTTCTTTGTTTAATGCATTTGGTGTTTTGATTATTATGTGATGGGAGGAATTTCTTTTCTGGTCCAGTCGATGTGGCTTCTGTAGGCTTCAAGTATGTTTATGGGCATCTCTTTCTTTAGGTTAGGGAAGTTTTCTTCTACAATTTTGTTAAAGATATTTACTAGCCCATTACATTGGGAATCTTCACTCTCTTCTATACCTATTATCCTTAGGTTTGGTCTTCTCATTGCATCCTGGATTTCTTGGATGTTTTGGGTTAGGAGCTTTTTGCTTTTTGCATTTTCTTTGACTGTTGTGTCAATGTTTTCTATGGTGTCTTCTGCCCCTGAGATTCTCTCTTCTATCTCTTGTATTCTGTTGGTGTTGTTTGCATCTATGACTCCTGATTTCTTTCCTAGGTTTTGTATCACCAGGGTTGTCTCTCTTTCTGATTTCTTTATTGTTTCTATTTTCATTTTTAGATTCTGGATGGTTTTGCTCATTTCCTTCACTTGTTTGATTGTGTTTTCCTGTAGTTCTTTAAGGGATTTTTATGTTTCCTCTTTAAGAGCTTCGAGCTGTTTACCTGTGTTCTCCTGTATTTCTTTGAGGGTGCTATTTATGTCTTTCTTAAAATCCTGTATCATTATCATGAGAAGTGATTTTATATCTGAATCTTGATTTTCCGGTGTGATGGTCTGTCCAGGACTTGCTATGGTGGGAGAATTGGGTTCTGATGATGCCAAGTGACCTTGGTTTGTGTTGTTTATTTTCTTATCCTTCCACCACCCCCACCCCCGCCACCATCTGGTTATCTCTAGTGCTACCTGTCCTTGCTAAATCTGACTGGAGCCTGTTCTTCCTGTGATCCTGGTTGTGTCAGAACTCTTCAGAGTCAAGCTGTCTCTGTGACCCTGTGATTCTGGGATCCTGTGACCCTGGGCTTGTTAGAGCACCTGGGAGTGCAGCAGCTTCCTCTGAGTGTTGTGGGACTGGCTTTGGAGCCTGCACCCAAGGTCAGCTCAGGACACTAGCCCAGAGAGACTGGAAGGAGCCTGACCCACTCTGCTGGCAGAATTCCTTTGTGTCTGGTCCCACTTGTCCCAGTTACTCCCTGTGTTGGGACAGATGTTGGGTCCTCCTCACCTCTGATCCTGGGTGTATCAGAGCGCCTGGGAGTAGAGCTTCCTCTGGGTGTTGTGGGACTGGCTGCAGACCTTGTGCTCAAGGTCTGCTCAGGACACCAGCCCAGAGAGACCGGACTGAATATCTTCTGATTATGGTTTTGTAAATACTTACATTATGAGTGTTTTCCCCCTTTTTTACCTACCTATGTAATGTCGCTAAAACAAAGTTGAAAGAATTCTGTAAAATTTGCTTCCTCAGTTTCAGGACACAGCTATACATGCACATTTACGATAGCAAGGTCTTAACTTTTATTATTATGAAACATCTACTTTTAGTTCTAAGATACTTATTTTCCTGACTTATATTTTATTCAACAATAATATAACCACTTCAGCTTTCTGATTTGATTTTGTGTAGTCTATTTTCCTATCCTGTTACTTTAATTTTTTTTTTTTTTGGTTTTAATGTTCATTTCCTTCAGGGAACATATATTTGTTTTCCATTGCCCCTTCTCCACACTATTCTGCAATCTCTAGCCAGTAAGAGCAGTTTCTAGTACACTGGGGCACCAACTGAAATTGTTCAAAGTTTGATCAGCTATATATCTCTATCTCATCTATTTCTCTGATGTATTTATTTCATTTTTCTTATCTTTGGACTAAAATTATGCGGAAGGACTTCAGTTTGCTTCTTATATTTTCATCTTAGGTATAGTTCATTGGATTTTTAATTAATTGTTCTAGGAAGCCTTGAATGTATTTTTAATTGGTCACAGTATACTTAGAGTTAATATTATACCACTTTTCCTAAAATATGGGAAATTTGTGAGCTCATTACTCTTTTTACCTTGTCTACACTTTTTGCTTTACTGTTTGAATGTATATTACCTTCATATATATCATGAATCATATAATATAATGTCAATTTTTACTTTAAATGCTCATATATATTTTATAGAAATGATTTCAATTAAATAAAATACATTCTTTTATATTTATCAACACACTTACTATTTGTAATAATTTCTATTTTTATTTCCTAATAGTTGATATATTCCTAACACTGTTAGAAAGATGTGGGAACAAAAAGTAGTATACAATTTTAAATGTCAGAGACTTGGCAGTTCAGAGTAATGGCTTTTCTTCAAGAGGACCCTAATTTACTTCCTAGCCCCTATATTGGTGGCTCACAATCCTCTGTAACTCTAGTTCTGGAGGAATCTGCCACTTTATTTTGGCTTTTATGGGATCACACATATGAGTCATACATTCTTTTTTTTCTGGTTTTTCGAGACAGAGTTTCTCTATGTAGCCATGGCTGTCTTGAAACTTACTCTGTAGACCAGGCTGGCCTCGAACTCAGAAATCCGCCTGCCTCTGCCTCCCAAGGGCTGGAATTAAAGGCAAGTGCTACCATTGCCCGGCGAGTCATATATTCTTACACACACACACACACACACACACACACACACACACACACAAATAAAAATAAAAATATATACCTTTTAAAAAGTTCAAAAAGTCCTCTGGCTCTTGCAGTGTTTTGGTTGGCAATATCACATCATAAAATTTCTAGTATAGGGGCTGGGGAAATGGCTAAGAGGTTGAGAGCACATTGTGCTTTTCTAGAGAATCCAAGTTCAATTCCCACAACTCCATGAAACTGAAGCTCCATTGGACCTAATGTGTCTGAGACCACCTGCATTCACATATACATGTGTGTACATGCATGCATGCATGTATGAGCACACACACAAAGATGCACACATAAACAGGATTAAAAAAAATAAAAGAGAAAATAACCCTGAAAAATTCTATTTCTAGTACTTAAATAATATATTCTATATGACTATTCACTTCTGGGTGGTAGGCAGTAGATAGAGTAGTATACTAGTAGTATACAATACTTCATACAATTGCCAAAACAATATAATGTGCTAGAAACAGACATGTATAGCCCATTAGGCAATTGAGGTAGAAAAATCTTGCTGCAATATGCATCAATGGATAATTTAATAACACTCAGTATGGGAAAAGGTGGGTGGGATGAATGCCGATGTTGCCATATTTCAGTATGCTTTTTAATTGGCCAAACAAGTATTTAAGGTTATGTAGATTAGTATTTGACTCAGAAGCAGCTATTTCTGGTAGTTGAATGCTTAAAGATTTTGTCAGAGAGGTGAATATCAAATATCCTGATATAACACATTCAACCCTTGAAATGTTGATGTTAAATAGCTAAGTAAGCATTGTGGTAGAGGTGAAATATATGTCTACAGTAAATGTTCACCTTGTTCCAGACTTTCTCACCATCTCTGTAAGACATACCCGCATGTAGGTATTTATAATTTCAAAACAGGACCGTCTCTCATGTTTGTGGATGTAAAGTCCAGGCAGAGATGTATATCTGAAATATGGTGTTATTATCCCAAATAATTAATGTCATTTGGTCATGGAGATCGAGCCCAGGAAAATATGGATGTGGTCATTTATTCAGCTATAACTCTAGTCTTGATATACTTTGTTTTTGAGACAGGTTTTTGTTATGTAGCCTCATCTGGCCTGGAAGTTACTGTGTAGCCAGGGTAGCCTTGAACTCATAGAGATCTGCCTGCCTTGCCAACTGGGTGCTGAGATTAAAAGTGTGTGTCACCACACTGGGACCATTTACTGTTTTAAACACTGCAAAACTTTAATTCTCAAATAATAACAAAGGATGTTTATTCATGATTGGCAAGTGATCCTCCTTCAATATAGTGGTTTAAGAATCCAGGCTATCATCATCTTATGGCTCTGCTGTGTCTTATAAATGTGTATATTTAACCACAGAGTTTGAAAAATAATATGCAATGGAGTATAATTGCTTCTTAAAATCCTCAACCTAGAAAATGGGACATGTCCCTTCTCTTCTATGCCATGGCTTAGACTTCAATCATATTGCTATGTGTTGTGTGTGTGTGTGTGTGTGTGTGTGTGTGTATGCTCCAGTAGAGACAAGGGGATGTGAGTTAAGCTATTTTCCTAATCAGTTTTTATTATTTCTGGAACACAGTTTCAGAGACCAGTAGTTTTGGTTGTTTGGTTCATAAGAGAATGAAATCTTAGAAGAAGGTGCTGCTTAAGTTGTTATATGTAAGCTGAGATTTCATGTCTTCCTTAACTGGTTTAGGTTGAAGTGGACTAATAATGGTGGTGCGCATCAGGCTTTCATGCTTCGTAGGGAAATGAGATAGATAGTCAATAGTTCTCACTCCTATAAGCATTAACGTAGTTTTAGCTCAGATATTTTGTTGAAGATCTTACAGTATTATCCATACCAGTAAATGGATTGGCAGCTTCTCCATACTCCATACTATAATCTTTAAATTTTCTTTTATTTCCCACATTATGACATGTGATTTGTAGCTCCAATATACATCTAAGATATAACCAGTTTCTAGTCCTTTAGTGTTGCTCCTATTTTAAGCCTTTGAGTAAATGAAAGTGTACATAATCACATATACATAACTATATATGGCCAGAATGTTATACTTATTATATTCAGGGAATTGGTTTCAGGAACCCTTCAGATACCAAAATCTATAAATACTCAAATTTTTTACATAAAATAGAAAAATACTTTGTATCTAACCTGTTTATAGCTTATCATATACTTTATGTTATGTCTTGTTTATTTGGAATGGCCATTACAATTTAAACTCTGTGTGCATAATGGTATTGTTTTGGGAATGACAAGAGAAAAAAAAAACTCTATAAATGTTCAGTATATGGGGTGGCTTAAATATGCTTGGCCCAGGGAGTGGCACTATTAGGAGGTGGGGCCTTGTTGGAGGAAGTGTGTCACCATGGGAGTGGGCTTTGAGAGTCTTCTCCTGGCTGCCTTTGGATCAAGATGTAGAACTCTCAGCTCCTCCTGCACCATGCCTGCCTGGATGCTGCCATGCTCCTACCTTGATGATAATGGACTGAACTTCTGAACCGATAAGCCAGCCCCAATTAAATGTTGACCTTTATAGGGGTTGCCTTGGTCATGGTGTCTCCTCATAACAATGGAAAGTCTAACTCAAGACAATCTATTTTATTGAAATATTAATATAGTTATTTAAATTTCATAGCAGGGCTCTCTATGAAATTATATGACACATATGATACTGAAATTATGATATTCACTTCATGGATTTTGGCTCCTTTCTATTTCTATAGCTTGATATTTCATAGTCTCCCCATTGAACTGTAGTCTAGGAAGACTAAAACTGTTGTAGTTTCCTCAACTCAGAAGTATTCCTTCATCAGGTCTGTTGCTCAACTCTTTTATGGTCTTCAATGTTGTCTAGTTATCAGTTCTTTGGAAAGTTTCCTTTGATCCCTGCCTCCTTCACTGTCTGTCTAGAGGAGATATTTAACCTCTGAGCTCACTTAGCACCTCACGGTCTCATTTAAAACATATTTTATGATGAAATATAATTTTCAGATCACTTACCTACTACTTTCCACTGAATATAAGATCTACTGAGACAAGTGACTGCATTTTATCTTTTCTAATATATTTTATTTATCTTTTTACAGTTTGTATAAAAAAACAGTTGTCTGAATCATGACATTTTGCATATCCTTTTGCTTGTACCTCTTGTGTATACAGTCAACACTGGGCAGCAACCGAAACAAGACAGCTGTGATTGGTCTCTGTCTATCTTCTTTGCAGATGAAGGACCTGCGGCATGAAAATGTCAACCCTTTATTGGGCTTCTTCTATGATTCAGGGATGTTTGCCATTGTGTCAGAATTTTGTTCTCGAAGGAGCCTAGAAGACATACTTACAAACGATGATGTGAAACTTGATTGGATGTTCAAATCATCACTGCTGCTTGACCTCATCAAGGTTAATGGCAAACCTAAAGGAGTCTTGGATTTTCCTTATAGATCTGAAATTTACAAAGATTTTGGCTGTTGTTTTTATTCTACTCTTTTTGGGTTAGGAATTAAAGATATTGAGGTGTTTTTTCCTTGTGTGTTGTTGTGATCATTTCACCTCTCCTCCTTGTCTCCCAAGTTCTGAGTCCCCACCCTTTCACCACTCTTTTGTCCACATGCCTTTTAGAGCACTGATCTAGAAACTATCTGCCAATGTTCCCTCTCAACTTGGGGATCGGATTTTCCTCTCTTCCTATGTTTAACATCAAGCTCTCTTCTACTTTTAACCATATTCCAGTTCTCTGCTTTGTGGATATAGGGAAGTAATCATTACTAGAATCGTTTGTACTATGTAAAACCAGCTGCTTGCTTTCATTTTCTAAAAGGTGTCACAGTCTAGAAGTAGATGATGAGACATTGCATGTCTGTATGGATGTGGAACTCTGCCCCTGGAAAAGACAAATGTCCACTGTATGTGCCATGGACGACTACAATGGGAATTTATGGAAAGGTCCATGGATGAGCTTCTGTAGAGCCAATGAACTCTATAAGATGACATAACACTCTGTGTATGTGTATCTTAATGGAATTGGTCCAAATTATTGATTACTTGTTGAACTATGTACATATTAATCATAACCTTGAGTTTTGAATAGTGACTTAAACATTTTCAAGGAGGTATGGAAGGGAAAGATATTATCTCATTCTCACTTTATAAGATGGCCACGATTAAACCCCCAACACACACAGAGGCCCAGAGAGGCTACCTGAGACGGTCTTTATTTTGCAACATCTAGCACAGGCCTGTGATGAGTAATAGTCAAGCACTTGTTAACCTGGGGAAAATCCTGCGCATTGTAGACTTGGCTTGCAAGTAATGGAGACTATAGGGGTTCTGAGAGCACAAAATGGAAATCATGGGAATACAAAGGAATATCAGGATTCAAAGCAGAAATAGCTCATTAAAAAGACACGTGCTATCAACAATTCTGAGATGACTTAACTAAAATGCAGATGTGCAGAAGGATTAAACCCATCTGATGAAGAGTTCTTGTATATCACATTTAAATTCATGTAAAGGCTCTCAAGCAACCCTAGAGAGCAGAAATACCTAGCCTTTTTCTTCATTTATGTATTCTTTTATT
This sequence comes from Montemys delectorum, assembly GCA_019843815.1. Lineage (NCBI taxonomy): Eukaryota > Metazoa > Chordata > Mammalia > Rodentia > Muridae > Montemys > Montemys delectorum. Next base: position 11,533 of record JADRCD010104732.1, on the reverse strand, counting down.
TAAAAGTAGTATATTGAATTAATATTTAAAATCAAGTGCTATAAATATATGTGGGAAAAATATTGACATTTATCCAACCCTCATCTTTCATCACCTCTACACTAAGTTAAGCTACTGCTAAAAATGTCAAAACTAAATTTGAAATTCATTCCATGCTTATTTATATTATATTATAACAATTTTATTTGTTTTTTAATATACACACCATCACATAACTTGGAAACTCACTATTTGGTACTTACTATTTGGTTTGTAGTTATGTCAATATGAGTACATATGGATTGACCTAATTCTTTAGAAGTATTGCTGAATATTATTCACAAATAAGAATGTGTAACAAATCTATGACCTTACTGATATTTAGTTTATTTCCAATTGCACCCATATAAAATCAAAGTGTATTTGCATTCTTCTTGCTCTGTTTCTGTACATTTGTGTATAAGCAAGCATGCATGCTTTTTCTGAAGAATTAGAAGCCTTATAGTATACAAATTTAAAAATTTTGCAGCTCTTGTTGAATTGACAACCTGCAAAGTCACACCAAGTTTCCACTTCTGCTGATAATGGATGAAAGATGCATTAGATCTGTTCAGGAAAATAGGAATCTCCCTGCTCCTGCCAATTACATGTGAATGGATCCATTTTGTGCTTGAAATGTCAATAGATCTCCTAGTAGCATATAATTTTCAATAAACATAAGCTATGACTCTTAATCAAAGCCAAACATTTTAGAGGTAGAATGGACCTAAACATTTGTCAAAGGTTTACTTTGCCTACAAATAGGAGGAAAAAGCTTGAATTCTGGGTCATAATTGCCAATGCCATTAACAACCTCAGAAATTGGCTCTAAAAGCATCAAATAGTTAAATGAGTGCCTAAATAAGTTTTGTTTTATCATCTGCAGGGAATGAAATATTTACACCACAGAGAATTTATTCACGGGAGACTAAAGTCTCGGAACTGTGTGGTAGATGGGCGTTTTGTACTAAAAGTGACAGATTATGGCTTTAATGACATTTTAGAGATGCTGAGACTCTCTGAAGAGGAACCTTCTGAAGAAGGTAAGCAATGAATTGTACACAAGTATGTACACAAGGTAACTTCAAGGTTCAAATGAAACTATGCATAGAATTAAAGCCTTCCAGTGATTTCAACTCCTCACTTTTGTTGAAAAATCCAGCCTCTTTTCCAAGCCAAGGGACTTGAATGAAGTCTGCATGCTGTAACCTCAGCTCGGCCTTTCCTTCCAAACAAAGCCATTGCAATAATGTTCAGACCCTGCTGAGGCAGGATTAGGCTGTATTGTTTAGACACCCCAGCAGTCCCAGGAGAATCTTGCTGAGTGCTAGGCACACAGTAGGCACTCAATAAATACTTGTCAGATTGAATGGAGAGTAATTTAGAAGCTGGACCCCCACGAAGTATATTCTAGTATGGGATGTCACTAGAGCATATCAGTGCCACGTCTTTCAGAGAGAAAGAAGCAAGGGGGCAGACCCCCTGAAAATGATGGGTAGTATGTATAGCTTCAGAGAGAGTGACAGACTTTAAGTAAGCAGGCATGCTTGAGACCTCCATTTTGTGGTTTTGTCTTCTGTCTAGTGCACCAGTAGTAGCACTAAGGAATGCCTGGCAGACTCATAACTCATCAGAAAATGAGGCACATGCCCAGATAGAGAGTCGGTCTTTGAAGGGCATCATGTCTGCATTTCCCCAAATGCATGCAACATTAAACTGTAGGAGTCCATTGACCTCTCCTATTCACAGATGAGAGAGCAGAGGCTTCTAAGTAACTCAAACCATGCAGCAACTTCAGAGCAATTCAGTTCAGGTCTTCACCCAGTCAACAAACCCCAATTTTCTCTTTCTCTGTCCATTCATGTTCTGGAGGAGTTGAAAGTCTTGAAAATCATAGTGACAACTGTGATATTTCCCCTCTCCCTCTCCCTCTTCCCCCACCCTGTCCCTGACACAGCTGTGTGGTAATTACTTGTCTAATTCTAGTTTGAAGGCCTAGTTTGCCATTTGCCTTGCTTTGCAATAGAGTGTTGGGATAAGAGTCGCAGAGATGGCAGGTACTTAGTGTTCTATAAAAATTAGACATGCAGAAAAGATAAAAGGTAACACTTTTCCAATAAAAAATTAGACATCCAGAAAAGGTAAAATGTAACACTTTTCCAGACTTCCATTTCACATTTATTTCACAGACTGGCAAAACATCCAACCTTAGGGACAGCTGGTCTTAACCTGGGGAAAGGATCTCTTTTGTCTGTGTGGCTGTGCCTATGTCTGTGCCTATGCCTCCCTGTGTTTGTGTGTGAGTGGGTGTGCACTGTCTACTGTCTCTGTCTGTATCTTGGTTTCTCACTCTTATTTTACTTCAGTCTCCAAACTGCAGCCTATTCTTCACATGCTGTACCCAGAAGGAACTTTCTAGACTACAAATCTGATTTTGTTAGAGGTGCCCCTCACTGAATGGCTTTTTATTGCCTTTAGGGTAAAGTTCAAACTCCCTTTACATGACATATGAGTCTTCTTTGGTATGGGCTTAATACCAATATCCTATATCTCCTTGATCTGGCCCTGCTGAACTCCTTCAGGTTGTTTATGTATGTCCAGCTCCCTCTGCCTTCTGGCCCTTTTACATTTGCTGTGCTTTCTGCCTGAGATACTCTGCCTTTCTCATCAGCATAAGCATTTATGTGAGCATAGCTAAGTTCTCCTCCTTTAGGACTCAGCTTAAGTACTGCAGCATCGAGTGGTTTCCTATGATTCCTTATGCCCAGCTAAGTTGTTCTCTTCAAGATCTTTAAGGTCAACAAAATTCAATGTGGCTCTGTACTTTGTTTGTAATACTTTATTTAGCTGTCTTTTCCCTACACCCAAACTATAATCTCGGTGGAGGTAAGAAGCAGGTTTGAGTTCATAGTTTCTGGTAGGATAAATATTAAGGAGATTAGCAACTGAATGAGATGAAATAAAATGTTGGAACTGATCTCCTACCTTAAATGATGAGGCTTATAGTACCTTACAATTGGACAATCTTTGAAGGTCATCTGGCTCAACTTCTGCTTTGAGGTTTTGGGAAAATTGAGTCAAGAAAACTGATTAGTGGTGAAACTGGGATTTAAAAACCCAGGTCTTTTGACTTCCAGTTCTGTATTTTTTTTTTAAATGCTATATTATCATAGTTCTTCAAAATGGACTTTACAGATACAATAAGCTCAGAGTTAGTAGTGGCTGCAGCTGATACAAAAGAAGCCAAAATAATTTCTTCTAGTCTTTCTGACACCCCATGTCTAATGGTAGCTAGTGGATATTTGAAAGCAAAACAAAAATACAGTCTTTGTTGCTGATATACTCTCTCTGCACATTTACAAACATCAGAGAGGGAAACAAACAAATCGTCTGGTAAAATGCTAGGTGATTAAACACAATCATTACCAAGTAGTACTTTCAGAGAGCACCAGTGCCTATGTTGTTAATGGCTAAAATGAGCTTGTATCTGGACTACAGTCATACAGTTGAAACTGGATAATAATGAACACTCATCCCCATCTTCCACCTCATCTCCCCTTCCTCAGGCTCTCCTTCCTCAACCTCCTCTGCTCGAAATCTCACCTTCAGAGAAGGCATTCCTTTGACTAAAGGATCATTCGGTCATTTCTGTATTTTCATGAATTTCAGTCTTTCTGGGAGGCAGAGGCATAAGAGCAAAATCATTGCCATGAGTGTACCAGACACATTCATAGAAGTAGGTGTTGGGTGGGAAGTCAGAAGTGTTTGTTATTTGAAAGCCAAAGTGAGACGACAGGTACATGAAGAAGACTGAATCTAGAAGTTCTTGTTCCAGCCTTTACATCGTGGTTGTCTAAAATTAAGGCTGCTTTTTTCTTCCCTGAACTTTTACTAACAAAACAAATAATCTCATGTTTTCTATTCACCTTCTTGCTTCATAGGAACTTGTCTTCTAGGCTCTCATCCTCATATCCCCACATTAAACATGATGCAAAGTTAGCTGTCACCTGCCCTAATCCTGGCCCTAGCTTCTGTACTCCTTAGCAGGCATTCTCCAGCCTTCTTGGATTAATTTAGCTAGCTCAGATGTTTGTTAGTTTAAATCTGATGAAATTACCCAGATTCAACTATTCTTCAACTCACAGAAATGGTGATTTTTATACAGCTCAACAACAACAACAACAAAAACCCAACTCCTCTTTTGACTTTCCTCTTTATATTATCAAGGCATTTACTCCAACTCCATTCTTCACAAATTCTCAGGAAGGAGGTGCCTGACCTTGTCACTTTTACTTCTATTGTAACCCCAACTCCAGTAAGTCTGGTTCCTGGCTCTGCTGCCACAAAGTACCCCCACTCAGGTCCCTTTCACCTCTGTGCAAGCACTTACTGCACTTCCTAGCTGATAGCCCTGATTCCAGCCCTTCTTGCACCCAGCCTGTGCAGGTTGCCAGATTAATCTTCCCAAAGAGAGTTTTCATCAAATCCCTCTTCAGCTCCAGCACCCCTACTGCCTTCTGTATTCACTCCAATGCCTTCATTTAGCTCTCAGGGCTTCTCACCCTCTGTCCCCATTCTTCTAGCCACCCTCCCTACCCCCACCTCATCAAGCCTTTCTCCCTTCTCATTATTCCTTACCAGAGCCCTTCTCTTCAGCCCTTTACTAATCTGCTTACCACCTTCCCACCACCCGCAATTTGCTCCTTTCTGCCTCTTGTTCTTCTGCACATACTGTTCTTGCTTCCTGCAAAGCCCTCACCTCTCAGCTCCAGAAGGTGCACCTTGACCTTCTTAATGAGCACATTTGAGATTTAACTTTTCCAGGAAGCCTTCCTGGATTAATTTAGCTCGTTCAGATGGTTGTTAGTTTAAATCTGATGAAACTACCCATATTTAGGCATTCTTTAACTCACAGAAATCATGATTTTTATATAGCTCAAAAACAACAACGACACACCCAATTCTGCTTTTGTTTTTCTCCTTTATATTATAAAAGTCGATTTCCTTTACATATTAAGGTGCATGTTATGAAATGTTCCAATGTTCTAGCTGGTAAAATCTCTGAAAGGGAAGATAATTTAGTTTTTACGGGAAGATAATTTATTTTTACCTTGTGTAGAGCCTGAAGTCAGCAGAACATAGCCATTATTCATTAATCAATTCATTTTCTTGTATTGTACAGTAGTTCTCATCACTAGCTCTCTTGTATTGATTGCAATACGGGATGTTCATGGCTTTCTTGTCCTCTGGTCTATGAACTCTTCTTCAAAGCAAAGGTTTGATTCACACTTGGAACCAGTTTCCTACGTAGCACAGTGCCTGGTACATTTTAGACACTCAATAAATATTTGCAGAACCAGGTAAGTAGCTGCTGTACCATTTGTATCTGCAAGGAACACATGAGGCCTGAGGATGTTCTAATCTTTTCAGAAAGCCTCAGAGAAAGCCAACTGTAAATCCCTGAGTCCTGACACAATCAAATTACCAGACACATATAGATCTTAGGGAGCAGCAAATCCATGGCAACCAGTCTGGCAGTGCCCTTGCCTTTTCATGGAAGCCTGCCAACTGCTACTTGCAGAATCAAGAGAGCGAGGAAAGCAAGCAGCAGATAGTGTCTCTACTTCTGGTGTCCTGACCCTCCCCTTTATACTGTGTCTTGCTGAGTGGTTGTGGCGGGTCGAGAGAGTAGTATGTTTTCTCTCTTTGTGTGTAATCCCTTAGATTAATAGATTCAGACCCTGAGGGGCGCTAGCATGCTAGTCTATCTAATAAAAATATAAAGCAGTTAATAAATCAGCACCCTTAGAGCCCTTTAGGGCATTGCAGATGTCAGTTAATCCTCCTTCCATTTATTAGACAATTCTTCCTTTGCAGAGCTGCTGTGGACGGCCCCTGAACTGTTAAGAGCCCCTGGGGGCATCAGGTTAGGTTCATTTGCAGGAGATGTCTACAGCTTTGCCATCATCATGCAAGAAGTGATGGTCCGGGGTGCTCCTTTCTGCATGATGGATCTGTCTGCCAAAGGTAAGCAGGAAGTGAGAAAAGGGCACTAAGGGCCCACTGTGTTCCATATCAGCAGGCCAACCTAGACTGTCACGATTTGCTAGAAGACTGTTAACAGCCTGCTAGTCTGCAAAGAGCTAGTCTGTTTTTTAAACATAGGGCTTGGAGCCAGACAGCTTTAGGCATGTGGAAGAAATTCCCTCATTCAGGAAGCTTGTCATTTTGCAAACATGGATATAAATCAGAGGCTTTAGGACCTATATCCTTTCTTTGGTCTGCATTATTCCCATCACACAGTAGTACTTCTTAAGAGGTACTTTGGTACAGATCGTGATACTCTATGATTTCAATCTTTTCCTGTAGCACGTCAGAGACCTTTTTTGCCTTTCTCCCATTGATATCTATAAATATTAGGCAAGATATATCAATGAACAATAAAATCACTGCATAAAAGTTTTAGTGGTAACAGGATCGTGACATATTTTCAAAGTGTGAGTTTACAAGATGCTTAGTAACTACAAATGGAAAAATACTATGTTTATAAGCTCCTGGTGATGTCACCTTAAGGTTACCATCACCTATAACAAGACATATTACATCATGTACCCCTGATATGATGCGCTAAGATAAGTACCCTACCTTTCTGTTCTTTTTTACTAAGATAGGTAAATCACTTTTGTGGTATTCTGTTATTGACAAAAGAAACAACAAAAACAAAAGAGAAGTAAAACCTTAGTCTAATTACTAGAGAACTTCAGATAAATCCTAGTTGAAGAATTCTTCAAAATAACCAACCAGTACCAGAGCATGGTGGCACACTCCTGTAGTCCTAGTACTTGGGAGGCTGAGGCAGGGGGATGGCAAGTTCCACGCCAGTGTGGGCTATACAAATAAATAAATAACTGATCAGTCCTATCATATGTATCTAAATCATGAAAGACAGGAAAAGAAGACAGCTTGGAAGAGACTAAGACACAAAAATTGCATGCAGAAAAAATATCTGGAATTGGACTGAAGAACAGAAAAAAAATACATTAGACAGAATACTGATAAAATCCAAGGAAGGGCTGTAGCAATAGTATTATACAAATGGCAATGTCTTCAATGTTCTTTTGTTTTAACATCACACTAAGCCCAGTGGGAAATATGCAGGCAATCACTGAGGTATGATGATAACTTTTCTGGAAGCCTAAATTTACTTCAAAATAAAAGTTTCTTAAAATATAGAGAATGTTACTAAGTTAT
>JADRCD010104726.1:0-10038 GCA_019843815.1 Montemys delectorum | reverse complement strand
AATGGATTGATTTGCATTCTTCTAAATGCTAACCGCCAGTTGAGCCATCACCACTTGATGAAAAGGCTGTCTTTTTTCCACTGGATTTATTTTACCTCCTTTGTCAAAGATCAAGTGACCATAGGTGTGTGGGTTCATTTCTGGGCTTTCAATTCTATTTCATTTGGAATAACAAAAAACCTAAGGTAGAGAAATCTCTTCTCAACAATAAAAGAACCTCTGGTGAAATCACCATTCCGGACCTTAAGCTTTACTACAGAGCAATTTTGGTAAAAACTCCCTGGTATTGATAGAGTGACAGGCAGTTGAATCAATGGAATATTTCTTTAAATGCTTCTCTTATTAAAGTTTTCTCTGTTGAAAATTCCCCATTTAGCTCTGTACTCTATTTCTAATTGGGTTACTTTGATTGTTTATCTTGGGTAATTTATATATTTTGGCTATTAGCCCTCTATCAGATGTAGGATTTGTGAAGATCTTTTCCCAATCTGTACACTGTTTTTTTTTTTGTTCTACTGATTGTGTTCTTTGCCTTACATAAGCTTTTCAGTTTCCTTAACTCCCATTTATCAATTATTGTGCTTAGAGACTGAGCTATCAATGTTTTGTTCAAGAAGTTGTCTCGTTTACCAATGGAATTCAACTTTTTCCCACTTTCTGTTCTATTAGATTTAGTGTATCATGTTTTACATTGAGGCATTTGGTCCAGCAGAGCTTTAGTTTTATGCAAAGTAAGAAATATGAATCTGGTTGCAGTCCTCTACATGCAAACATCCAGTTAGACCATGACCATTTACTGAAGATGTTTTCTTTTTTTTTTCTATCATATAGCCTTGGCTTCTTTGTCAAAAATCAAGTGCCTTTAGGTGTGTAGGTTTATTTCTGAGTGTTCAGTTCAATTCCACTGATACCTGTCCATTCCTATACCAATACCATGCAGTATTTATTATGATTGTTTTGTAGTATATCCGAAAGTCAGGCAATATCAATCCTGTAGAAGTTTTTTTGTTTGTTTGTTTGTTTGTTTGTTTTTTGTTATTCAGGATTGTTTTAGCTTTTTGTTTTGTTTTGTTTTGTTTTACCATATGAAGTTGGGAATTGTTCTTACAAGATCTGCAAATAATTATGTCGTAATTTTGATGAGGATTACATTAAATCTACAGATTGCTTTTGGTAATTCGGCATATTCACTATGTTAACCCTACTAATCCATGAGCGTGGGAGATCTTTCCATTCTCTTATATCCTCCTCAGTTTCTTTATTCAGAGACATGAAGTTCTTGGCATAGAGGTTTTTCACTTGCCCTATTGGATTTACAATTACCTATTTTATATTATTTGTTCTTATTATGAAGTGTGTTTTCCCCTGATATCATTCTCTTCTACTTTATACTGTTTGTATAAAGGAGGCCTACTGATTTCTTTGAGTTAATTTTGTATAAAGCTACTTAACTGAAAGTGTTTATCAGCTGTAGGAGGGCTCTGGTAGAATTTGGGGGGGGTCACCTTATGTACGATATAATGTAATCTAAAAATAGAGCTACTTTGACATTTTCCTTTTCAGTTTGCATCCACTTGATTTCCTTTAGCTGTTTAATTGCTGTTGCTAGAACATCAAGTACTATATTAAAGAGATAGGGAGAGAATGAACACCCTTATCTTGTCCCTGATTCTATTGGAATTGCTTTAAGATTCTCTCCATTTAATTTCATATTGTCTATTGGCTTGATGGGTTAGGGTTGATGTACATTGCTTTTATTTGGTTTAGGCATGCTCCTCGTATCCCGGATCTCTCTAAGACATTTAACACTAAGACATGTTGGATTTTTATTAAAGGCCTTTTCAGTATCTTCTGAGTTGATCATGTGATTTTTTTTTTCATTCAGTTGGTTTATATGGTAGATTATATTGATGCATTTTTTTTATGTACTGAATCATCACCACATCCCTGGGATGAAGCTTACTTGATCATGGTGGATGATGTTTTTGATGTGTTTCTGATTCAGGTTGTGAGTATGGTATTGAGTGTTTTTACACCAATGTTCATAAAAGAAATTGGTCTGACATTCTCTGTCTGATTTGTTGAGTCTTTGTGTGATTTAGGTATCAGTTGACCGTAGCTTTATAGAATGGCAGTGTTCTTTCCTTTTCTATTTTGTAGAATAGTTTGAAGAGTATTGATATCATTTCTTCTTTGAAAGTCTGGTAGAATTTCTTCCAAAATGAGTCAAAATGTGTCTGGTTCTAGGCTTTTTCTGGTTATGAGCCTGCAAGCCATGCTTTTTATTCTTTTTTATTCACTTTACATCCTGATCAATGTTCTCCCTCCAGAATCCCCCTCCCCATAGTATCTTTTCCATCCACTCTTCTCCTCTGAGATAGTGGAGCTACCCTCTGAGTATCTTCCTACTCTGGCAGATGAAGTCTCCTCAGGCCTAGGTTCTTCTTCCCTCACTGAGGCAGAACAAGATTTAGGGAAACAGATTACAAAGAAAGGAAAGAGCTTTAGAGATAGCTTCCCTAATTGCTTTCTTGTCCCATTTATCATTTGTATAAAGGAGGACTCTTCATTTTCTCTCTTATTTATTTATTTATTTATTTAGTTAATTTTATATTCAGCCACTTTGCTGAAGATGTTTATTAGCTGTAGGGGTCCTCTGGTAGAATTTTTTGGGCTCAGTTATTTATACTATCTTATACTTACCAAATTGAATACTTTGACTTCTTACTTTCTAATTTGTATACCCTTGATCTTCTTTATTTGTGTTATTGCTCTAGTTAGAATTTCAAGTACTATGTTGGATAGATGGGAAAAGAGTGACAGCTTTTTCTTGTCTCTGATTTTATTGGAGTTCCTCGTCATTTAGTTGATATTGTCTATTGGCTTGCTGTATATTGCTTTTATTATGTTTAGATATATGCCTTGTATCTCTGATCTCTCTAAGACTTTTACCATGAAGGGGTGTTGAATTTTGTCACAGGCTTTTTCAGCATCTAAAGAGATAATCATTTAATTTTTTTCTTTCAATTTGTATATATGGTGGAATATATTGATGTGTTTTCATATACTGAGCAATCACTGCATTTCTGGGATGAAGCCTACTTGATCATGGTAGAAAATTTTTTAATGTGTTTTACTGCTGTGAATAGATACCATGACCAAGGCAATTCTTATAAGGATAGCATTTAATTGGGACTGGCTTACAAGTTCAGAGGTTCACTCAATTATCATCAAGGTGGTAGCATGGCAGTGTGCAGGGAGGCATGATGAGCTGAGAGTTCTAAATATCCATCTGAGGGTTGCTAGGAGGAGACTGACTCATTCACACTGGACAGAGCTTAATGTCCATGCCCACAGTGACACACTTCCTCCAAAAAGGCTACACCCTCTGCCAAGCATATTCAAATCTCCACAAGCATCTAACAAAACCCACTAAAATCAGAAATGACAACCACTGTATTCGGTTGTGCAGCCTGTAGTTGTGTCATCTGGTTGCCCATCAAAGTTAGAAAATAAGTCCCCATTGCTGAACACACCATACCCTTCAGAAATAGGTTGTTCTGAGTTGGAAGAGACCTCCTTCATGGTTACTAACTTTAATAGTAGTTGAAAGCACCATGCAAACTTCCAAAGGAAAAATACAACCATTATTTCTTAGTGCTATGTCCATTCATCAGAACAATGACCAACATGACATAAAACAGATCTCTAATTAGACTTGAAATCTATTCGACAAGATGGAAATCATTCCTGGTACCAGAAACATTGCCAACTATCTAGGATTAGTGAGGTCATGGACCTAGCAAGATAACATGTAACTGTGCCTTTACTAAACCAGAATAATCCTAACTGTATTAAATATTTGTCCTTAATCCCGCTGATAAATGTAGTCCTCAGCCCTCATCAAGGAGATTTCTATTTGAAACAAATGGATACTATGACTGAAAAACTCTGCCAATCAAATGTGTAGCCAAAGAGCCCAGTCCACGTGGTTACATCTACAAAGCAACTCCTGCACCTAAAGAAAAGCTTTTAGAGATCAGATGATTGGGGAGTATACTGTGGAATTGTGTCATCTGGAAAATGTAAAACCACCTCTGTAACCTGTAAAACAGATGACAGCAAAGGGCAGGTAATGTGGAAGAGGGGACAGCTCATGAGCCTAACTCTGCACAACTCCAAGCAGCTAAGTAATGCTAAGAGCAGAAAAATAGTCTTCTTCCAATCAGACCACATCGACTAGTCATTGCAGAGTTTGGATTCATATCTGTCAGAGGAGATCTTAGAACTTGTGTTCTCTCCATTGTGGTCTTATTTAACCAGATGGAAGTTCATGTAAAAACCTTGATCATGAACTACTTACACAAAGCTTTTCACAGTATAAAATTAGCCTGCTTTGGGCATTTTGATACAACAAATAAAGTGTTCTGATGCAAACTACAATGCTTATATGTGCTTCCACTCTGCTAGAAAGACAGCACAGATATTGATGTCTCTAATATATGATATTTCCAATACCATCTATGAGCTTAGATATTGTATCTCCTAGACATATCCAACTGAAGTTTCTACCCAGGATCATGTGGTTCACCAAGTCCCAACCCACTCTATTTTAGTCTATTATAATACAGTCCACCTACAAAGTTAAATAAAACCTCAGACCATATCTCAAGTCAATACCATGCATCATATCTTTAACAGGATCAAAGAAGAAAACTTTCTCAAATAAAAGAAAGACACATGCATACAGATATAGAAAGTATCCTTAGTTCATCTTTTTTTGTCATTTTAAATAGACATTATAATGGTGATGGTGGTGGTGATGATGATGGTGGTGGTTTGAATAAATGGCACAAATGCCTTAGCTCATATTTGGAATTCAAAAAACAACTCTCTTAATTTATTTCTCTTTTTCCACCTCTATTTTGGTTCCAGAGATTGAACACAGGTTGCCATGCTTGAAAGTGTCTTTAACTGCTGAGACAAACTGCTGTCCCCAATCCCTGTCTATTCATTCATATCCTCCCACATCACTGTGTGGCTTCCCACAGCCAATAGTAAAGTCCTCAATCCAAGTCTTATTTCCTCAATGAGGTCCATCAAACTCTGCTTTTCAATTGACTCTATTCTCTCTTCTTTCTGGCTTTTTGAGGAATTAATTTCTTTTGTGAATTTACTTATTGGTATTGGACCTTAATCTCCATCATTACAGATCCTTCTGATGTTGTCTCTAATAACTATGTTGATTATGTATAATGTTTTAGAATCTGATAATATAATATTTCTATAATACGTCTATAATATAACATTTCTATAAATGTTTAAATATATGGCTCAAAACATCTTTGATAAATCATATTCAAACTGAAAAATTCTGCAGGTACATAATTTTGAGGATCCCAGAGTCCAAAGTATTAATTTCCTTACTTGTTTTTGATATGTGACAGTGTGACAGTGATTCAAATTTAGAGTGTCACATGTGTTTACTGAGATTCACCTTCCAGTATTTCATCTTCTGATCTGCACTAAATTCTGAAACTTGGTGGGACCTTGAAAGTAATTCTCTTAGTAATATGTGATAAGCCTAGACCTTTTAAATTGGTCTTTAACAATCACTTAATTCAATTTCCTTTATTTCAGAAAAATAGAAAATATTGAATAATAATCAGAAAAGGAAAGGTATTGATAAAATATCTGTCATTTAGAGCAGGTAGAAGACTCTGAGAATTTCCTAAACTTTTATGTTGTTAATGATGGAAACATTCATTGACTGCTTTCTCTCAGCTAAGTTTGTGTATCCCCTCTGAAGCAGAATGCTCAAATTTAGTTTTCAAAGTAAATCTATGAAAAGAATGGAACTCAATGAATTCATGAAGTTCTGAGAGTGCCTTTCTTATGAGTGGATTCACCCTGTTGTTATGGGAGAGAGCCTGCTTTGTCAAGGTGGGGACATCATTCACTGTTTCAAGGACAGTTCCTTGTCATGTGACTGTATCAGCCAAGCTATCATACAAGAGGGCCCTTAAGAGCTGTTGGCATTACTCATTTGGAAATTTCATTATTCATAACTGATAGAAATAACTGTAAGAAATAAATATCTGAGCTTTATAAGTTAATCTGAAGTAATTTATTATCCCTACAACAAAACAGTAATTAACTAATGATGGAAAGGTAACTTCCACAATTAAAAACAAAACTAGAAATATATACTTATATGCTTGACTCTAAAAATACTGAAATAGTTTTAGAAGTTTATGAAAATAAATCTAACCTCAAATGTAGTTATTTATTCTTAGTAGAATTACATGTTTCTCAGCAGTAGAGAACAAGACTATATCATCTCACAGACACATTTTTTCCTACATTCTAAAATGATCCCTTTCTGTTTATTCTGTTGAGTCTCAAGATATATTAAAGTCAAAATTGTTGTTTTAAGTGATTCTGCACTGTAGCTATAAAGCCCTAACCCATGAACATTTCAGGAGAGATTTGCATTTAAATAACTCATTGATATCACCATTTGTAGAAATATGGGCCATTAGATGAATTCTCATCTAACAAGCTCTAACCTATATTCACTTGGCAAGGTGATGACAGAACTGCAGACATGAAGACAAGACAATAGCTTCCTGACTTCCTGAGATGCTTGGGAGTCTTGTGGCTTCTTATTGCAATGCTGATCATCAACAGGATTTAGAGACATTGAAAGGTTTTGGCACAGGAAGAGTTATGAGGATGTGACACTTCTGTTGCACTGACTCAATTACAAAAGAGACACTATTTATTTAACTTATTTCTTCTGGAAAAGACATTCTCTATCATAGCAGAATATATACTGGGGGGGTGTGTCTGTGAGTCATTGGCTTATTTAATCATTTTTGAAGACAAAATCTTAATTGTCCACAAAACCCACAAGAATTCACCAGAATGAGGAGCTTGAATTTCTCTGAATTACTTGTGAAATTCTATTTCTAAGACAACAATTTCAACCTAAGTCACCATATCAATTCATGAAATTCTAGGATATGAAGATGGAAAGCACTTGTTCACAAGGTATATTGTCTAGATTAAAAATAATCATAATAAGTTTACCTTGGGCTGTGCAATTATAGAACCCACTGTCTCCAGCCACTGGGCTGGAAGCCATGACTGTCCTCTACCAAGATCATCAGAGTCTTTCTGCTCAAACATGACATCTGGCGACTTTTGCTCTCAAAGGGAAATTATGTAATGCACAGAATTTTTTAAATCATTATTCTGAAATTTTGTTCTTCATTATTGTTAAAGGCCAAGCCATTATTAATATTGATTCTATTAGTTAATTTAGTGTCTACTATCTGTTGTGAATTCAGTGCACCAGAGCAGTGACTAGGGAACAGGTGAGGGAGACTTTGGTATCATTTTCTACTGGATTTAGCTTTGCGTGAAGACCTACCTATTAGGCTTCTTCGGACTGTGGAGTTATATTTTTCAAATGGGACTCTTCTGTGAAATATGAGAAACGAGAATTCTGGCTCTAACCTGGCATTAAGCAAACTGTTAAAAGTCTGTATTTCTTGTATTGTGTCATCCCATGAGAAAACTTACTGCAAAGGTAAATATGTTGTCGTGCAGAAAACAAGAGACAGAATATGCAAAAAAGAACCCGGAGGCAGCTTAGTATTGTGCAAGCCAGGGAACTCAGGAGAGTCTTCTTGGTATTCAGCATTTCAAATGCACTGCTATGGTTTTAACTGTGATTGCCATTTAATTTTTAATAAACTATAATATAATAAATATAACAAATAATAACTAGTCAACTTTAACTGAAGATGAAAGATTCTTGCTTTAGGAACTTATCAAAGACAGAATGATTTTATATATTTTTTTCAACATAAAACTTTCCTCTCTATCAAAAAAGAATTGTGGAAGTTGAAATTATTTAACTTCTGAGAGTAGGAAAATTTATCTTCAATTTTATTGACAATTGAAGTGAAAGAGACTTTTATATGTCTTACTAAATTCTGATGCTGTATAAGTCTCAGCTCCATATTTCCAAAGTGAATCAAAATGATCCAATTGTTTTGTGTCACCTCAGAGACAATTCCTGAGGAAAGCATGTGGTAGCAAAGACAGAAGGGAATTGTGACATGCTCGTGTCTACCAGCCTACAGTCCTCTCCTTTATACTTAGCCGGCTATCAAAGCCAGTGAGCTCTTCGCATTCACTACAAAGCTTCCCATGTCATACAGGTCAGGCCATACCTCACTGCCTCAAATCTTTAGAGAGAAGTGCATTTAAAAACAAAACAAAACAAAACAAAACACAGGGCCCAGACCTAGTCAGAGTCTTTGACAAGGACACTGGCTCATAAAAACAGCTATTATCATTTTTCAGCAGCTGCATATTATCAAATTAGTGGGGATGTCAGAAACCGCTCTAGCTTTCTAGCTACTATACATCATAACTTTCATACAGGACAGATGAAGTTGCTCTTGTTCTTTGTTAGTGAATGTGAGGTGATATGATTGATTGAATTATAAAGTCAAAAATGAGAATCCATTGCTACAGCCTGCAACCTTTCACAGGCAACATGGATAAGCTACAGAGCCAAATGTCGGTTTATGTAAACACATTGTGAAAGAATGAATACAGATAAAGCTCCAATAACACTATATTTATATTTGAAGAAAATTTTCTTATGTGATGAATGTGACTAACGTGACTAATGTGATAAATGGCAGCTTTTTACACTGCCAGGTTAGACCCAGAATTCCTCTTTCTTATGCCTTATGGTACAAGAACAGTCCCATGTTCTTGGCCTCTATGCATATTCTGTCCTGTTCTCTTATTGGACTTAATTGGTCTTCTTTCTTCTGTGTTACAGTTCCTCTTAATATCTGCCTCCTTTTTATCTGTTCTTTATAGACTTAGAAACTGATCTATCACTTTAATGTGCAAAATAAATAAATAACTGAAAATGCCCTCAGTGATGCTGTGTGAGGATGATACAGCTTCTCACAGCAACTGTTTGTCAAGTCAAAGGCTTCCATCTCCTTCCAGCATCACTCATCATCATCACAGCTGGAAAGCATCCATTCACTTCGTCACCTTAAGCAAAACTTGATCCAAATGCCTAGTGGCAAGAGAAGTGTAAAGAAAAACCAGAGGCTTTAAACTGTTTAGAAAAATTATCTACAATCAGTCAGACAATCTAACTGTTCCTCTCAAAAAAAAAAAAAAGTCTTAAGACTTTTGTCCTACTACACAAGAACCAGTATTGTATCTAGAAATCAAAATCTGTTTAAAGAAACAGCAACAAAGAGCTCAAATTCTATCATTAATGATAACTGTGGAAATACTGTGGAATGAGAGCAGTAAGCTTCCTACATGAGAATAGGTTATAATTTTAATTGTACCCGATGTTCTAAATCATGAGTTGCCAAGGCTTTTAATGACAGCAGTGGGAGAGGATGTCTAACTGAGTAAGCTTCCATTTGATAATCGAGTTTCAAATGGAGGCAATTTTGGTGCAAGGGGAAAAACAAAATCCCAGGTCAATTTGACAGCATAGAACATGTACCCATTGTGTACTCTCCATGCATTTCTCTGCACAAGTGACACACACATGCATAACCTGTGAATTTCAAGAATTCAGCCTGTTAACTGATTAGGAGAGTCTAACACCTTGCTGAGTGCCAGCTCCTTTTGCTTCTAAATGAATATATTTTTAGTATGTTGTCGTCCAGTGGCTCAAATATTTCCTATAAAGTCTTCATACCATTTTCTCTATAACTGCACAAAGCATGGCTGCATTCTTTGCTGTTTCTGAAACTCACTATTTTTATGAAATGTTGCCTCATCCATTTCACTCAAAGTCTAAAGAAAATGTTACTTGTTACACAGCAGTATTAGAAGGATAATACATCAAATGATCTTGCTGGCGAAATCGGTATTGGCACTTTAAAAACTTTCCCAGTTTCTATTAAACTACTGCTTTCACAACTTACCTTGATACACTAAGTACCTGCTGCCTTACTAGGTTTATTTTTTATTAAT
>JADRCD010104725.1:0-10249 GCA_019843815.1 Montemys delectorum | reverse complement strand
TTTTTTTTTTTTTTTTTTTTTTTTTGAGACTCTGTATGATTCTTTATATATAATTCCTTTACTGAGGGATAATATGCTTTTTCATCCACAGCTCATGAAATTTCTTTTAAGCCCTTCAAGCTTACCAACATTTTTCCTTGTTTGTTTGTTTGTTTGTTATCTTAATGATTATCTTAATGACATCTATTCTTAATGAAATGAGATGTAGTCTAGAATGTCCTTCTTTATGGTTCAGTCATTGCTAGACTTACATTTTTTGTATTGTTTTGTTTTATTTTGTTTTGTTTTTAGCTTCTGTAAGTGCTTTGCTGTGCTGTAGTCTAGTTGAGGCAATATCATATTTGTTTGGCTATTGGAGTCCTATTCAATCCTGTGTTTACATTCTGACCTATTTCTTTTATGCTTACTACTCTTGTGGTTTCAAAGTTCCTTTTATGGCTTGGTATTTGTTTTTGAGACACAGTTTCCCTATCCTGCATCCCTGTATCCTTGCATCAATGGAACTTCATCTGTAGATAGTGCTACCTACCCTGTGCTAAGATTAAAAACATGTGCTACCACACTTAGCCTTACAATTCTCTTATTGCATTTATTCAAATAATCTGCTATATTACTGCCTCCACACTGTCTCCATTTCTATGTAAGTTAATACATTCTAACTCTTTCTTCAGGGACTTATAGGCCCTTTCTATAAATGGTTTGTCATGTGGTAAAAAGCATGGGCATCAGTTTAATGAATACTTGTTACTCCAGCATAACAAAGCAGAACTTGACTATCATTCTGTAAATATATCCTGGTTTTCCTGAAATTTAATTAAATCCTAAAAAGTGAATTGCCCCATGTCTCAGGATATGGACTCTGCTGAATAGATTGAACTCTGAAACAACCGAAAGATGCTGTACATTAAATAGAAATCCTACGGAACAGCTGACAGAAAACAGAAATAGAACTTTTCAAGGAAAATCAATTCCTTTTACTTACTTCTATATTAACAATATTTTCAGTGTTTCTGTGTTTATTAAAGTTCTGTCATCCTGAAAATGAGCAAAATTCTGATCTTACTCTACTCTTGGTGCTTACATTTAGTTACCTTCCTATATAAAGGCTTAATGATAATTTGCTTTTGTTATCTGAAATTGAAATGTAAGAACTTACATTTGATCATTCAGTGTTATTTTTCTTTTGCTTGTGATTTCCCTTTCTCATTCTAACCATATTCATATCATACAAACTGTTTGGATTCTTTTTCTTTTTCAAACACATGATACTTTTACCTCACTCTGGCTTTTCTGTGACATTTCATTCCCATAATTTTTAGTTTAAAAGACTTGTGGACAGTATAGTGGTTATGCCTCAGTTCTTGTAGTCCTTTCATGAACTTCCTACAAAACAATTCCTATGACCATCTCTTGAAAATTTCTTATCACTGAGTCATTTTGCATTCCTTGAATCAAATTTATAAAACAGTGAGAACTGGGTTATGCCTCTGGATAATATAGATTACCAGTCTAGTGTCTGCTATGAATAGCTTCTGCATTTCAGAGAATATAAATGTCACTTTAGTCTATTGGAAAAATATTTGAATACATCACAAAATGTTTAAAGTCATTACTCATACCAGAACAATATAAGCAACATCTATGAGTGAGTAGTTATTGAATAAATCATCTGCAGACATTATTGAAATGAGGTCTCTTACACAAGTTTAATATCTTATTGGAACTTCTTTATATTTAATTAATCTAATTTTGAATGATCCTGAGTTTTTGTTCAGTTAAATTCTCTATGCTTTCTGTTTAGCTGCACTTTACCAATTTGTAGTTCATTTGTTGAATGTGCCAAAGAATAATGGTGCCATACATTCATAAAATATATATTTCTTTCATGTTACATACATAATTTTAAAATATAAGATGTTTTGTATATGTATGTGAATTCTTATGATGAATGCTGGGTTAATGTAAATGAGAACTCTGAAAAAAACTATTGTGCTATAGAAAACAGATTTATATTTCATCCACTTTTCTTATGGTTGGTAACTCAACAATTCATCAATATCCAGAATTTGTATTTATGACTTTGTGGTAATACAGTTTTGCATTGTGTCAGCTAACAATTATTGATAGAATTTGCTGTTTTGAAATTTTCTTTCAAACATTTTATTATTCATGTTATCTCACTACATAAATATTAAAAACAGTTACTAAAGGAAAATTGGTTTAACAAATATCAAATTATAAATAGAAGATTGAATTATCTAGAAATGACAGTGGTCCTTTTTTTCTATTTAATGTGTTGAAATTTTGTTCTGAGTTGTGCAAAAATTCCAGAAGAGTTAACAAATATTAAAGCATAGGATTTTAAATTACATATACTTGGCCAATATGCTATTTATTCTTTGAAATAAACCTTTTATTCATAATCAATAAATTAGATATTTATGAAATAATCTCCTTTTATATAGAGGTCTTTATCATTGATGCTCACTGATGACTCATATTCTTTTCTACATCAATTTTGCTCTAGAGCTTCTAATAAAGTTCCATGCTTTATTTATATGTTTTACAAACTTTGGGATGCCCAAAACAGGTAACATATTAAATTAATGTTTATTTATCATGAATTTCACATTAAAAGTAAAACTTTGTTTTAGTTCTAATTTTTATTCAGAACAAGTGTATTAATTTAGGTGCAGAAGCTCCCTCCTTTTCTTTGCGTGCATGTTTTCTCTTCAAATCACTAATTTAAAGGACTAAAAGCTTTCTATAGGCATGATTTATACCCATTGGGTAATAGTGAGTTAAGTTTTATTTACTCTTTGCAATGATAGATTTCCTTGAAACGCAGCAGCACCCACACCCACGTTCCCCCAATTCCATGCAATCAAAAAAAAAAAAAAATCTCCTGAAAAGCTCATCCAATAATAAACTTTCCTAATACTTTCCTGCTAAAGATTAATAAACTTCTCTTGAAACTTATATCTAATTTATGTGACTTTAAGGGTCATGCTTTAATAACAATGATGAAACACGATTATTACTTCCTAATGCTGAAATTACAGTTTTTACATTGTAAATTTTTCCTGCTATGCGCCCTGTGGCACTAACATCTTTATCACTCCATGTGTTTCTAGTTTTAAAACCTTTACCCCTGCTGTTTGAAAAATATTTCTCATTTTCGTTCCCTATGGAGTACAGAAATCCCTAAAGGCAAAGCCATTAGTGATCTCTCTGCCTTTTCCCAAACACGTATTACGATCACCAGTGTTGCTCCCCCTGCCTCATTGGCTTTTGGTAAAGTATGCAAATGAGATGTTCAAAATACACACTTTTTGCAACCGTGCAAGTTCATACTGATTTATAAAATGGGAAGGCTATTAAAGTGACTGAAAATGTCAGCAAGATTTATGCATGGGTGACAAATTGTATTGGAAATGTTCATTTTTAACAGACTGCCGTAGGTTTTTTCCTTCTCTAAAACAACCTAGATATGTCTCAGAGATACATTTGTTTTAGCGCTGTTTTTCCTTCCCAAACACACATTTGACAGTGACTTTTTGACTGGAAAAATAAACAATGCTTCTTCACAATCATACAAATTGTATTTTATCACTGAAAAGAGTACGGAGAAGATGAAATTTCCCCTTTGACACTCATTTGTCCTGTGTGTCATTAGTCCATGAACAATTCAAGTTTCCCTTAAAACACATGACTTAAATTTTACGCATAAATACTTCATCACTAAGATACAAAATTATTTAACTATCAAAGCAATTACTCAATGATTCTTGAAGGAAATATTCACATAATAAATGCACAATTTTGGAAATAAAAGAGAAGATCTCTGGGTGATATATGTTTTCTAGAGTTTGTAATTTCATCTTTTACAAAGGTTATAGCAAAACTTGGCCCTGGCCACTATAATATTGCATTTCTTTATTGCGTGTGAATTTGTTTCAGTGTCTCCAACTCTGTGATTCAAGTAACCAGTGTGGTTCTCTTGACAGCTCAAGTGTGGTCTCTGAGAAGAGGCCTTGGTGTGCATATCTGGACGGCATCCATTCTTTTAGTGAATGAAACAAAAAGAGACATGATACTGGAGCCAGTTTATGCAATGTCATTTCAGATCTTCCTGGCAAGCATCAAACATACATATAGACACAGCAGAGATGTCTCAAGGGGAATAGCATGGCATGTCATATTCACAGATAAATAGATTACAGAAATCAGATGCTGTGAAGGAAGAACTGCTCATGATTAATTTTACAAAGAGCATGCCTTAAAACAGCATTGTTACATAGCTTGTTTAGATGGAAAACTTTGGGAGTAGAATCCTAATTCTACTTTTTATATTCAGATCAGTTTGTACCAATACTATTATTGCAACTGATTTTCCTAATTAGTTCATTAAGTTGCATAACAATTGGTTTTCAAGTAACAACTCTTCTTGATGTTAAAACCATGAAGATAAAATTGATTGAAAGCCCACTTCTGATCATTCAGTCTTCCACATTCATATGTCCTGGTGTTTGATAAAGTTCTCCGTAAGCTGGTGCCAGTCTCTCCCGGTTTCACTTAAGTGCCATGGTAGCAGTCTTGCTTATTAAAGAGGCTTAACGTTGTTCATTGTACAGAAAAACGAATACTGCAAAAGGGCAAAAGAAATAAAAGCATATGCTTTTCATCAAGAAGTGCTATCTTATAACTTGTGGGAGATCGGAGGTGTTTAAGAGAAGGCAATAGAATTATGAATAGGCAAATATTTTTATGACAACAGAAAGACAACTGGAAGAAATAATTTGATCATTTTTGCTGATCATTTCTGTTTAAAATATTGGTTTTATGTAAACAGAACAAAAGCTAAATGAGTAAGATACTGAAATATTTAGTTATTTTCTAAGATTAATTATCATATATAAAAATTTATCATATATATATAATTTTAACATTGAAATAACTTCATAGTTCTCTTTCTTTGTTTTTAATCTTGCTTTCATAAATGTCAAGAAGTCTGTGTCTATTCTCAATCATGATAGCTTGCCTTTAGTGTATTATCAAGAAACATACTTTTATTATTTAAAGTTATTTTATTCTTATTGTATATATATGTATACATTTTTGCCTGTACATATATAAATATATATGTGCATTGTCATTTGCCTGCTGTCTATGAAAGCAAAAGGAGAACATCAGCTTCTACAGAATTGAAATTATAGATGCTTTTGAGCTTCCATTTAAGTTGGGGAATTGAACCCAAGTCTTAGAAGAACAGCCATTACCTTTAATATATGAGCCATCACTCTCTCCTTAAGAAACATATATTCTTGATTCACAATTATTCTCATATTTTATTTTAACCCAAAATACACAAAAGACCTTGACAAAAGACAGGAGCTGAGAATAAACTCCATACCTATTGTAATATCAAAAGAAAAAAGAAATATCCCATCTTTATCTTGACCTCTGTATCAATATATATTGGAGGAATAGTCTACTAAAATTTTATATTTGAAAATCCCAACCATAAAGCTTAAAGGAAAGATAATAAGCCCATGAGATGGGGCATTCAATAGCATATTTTGCATAAATTGTAGCTATGTGGACACAGTATTTTAAAATATAACTTTAAAATAGATCTTCGTTCTCTATCCCCCGCCAAAATAAATTAAATTTAAAGCGGTCGCTGGGCAGTGGTGGCACATGCCTTTAATTCCAGCACTTGGGAGGCAGGGCAGGCGGATTTCTGAGTTTGAGGCCAGCCTGGTCTACAGAGTGAGTTCCAGGACAGCCAGGGCTACACAGAGTAACCCTGTATTGAAAAAAATTTTAAAGCAGTCAAGACTGTAGTTTTCATATTGATTATAGGCAGGCTCTCTACAGTCATATTAGTAACCATTCCTGTTCCTTTGATACAATTATAAACATGTCAAATTTGGTATTCCATTCACTGTGTGGCTTCTCTATGCAGAGGTTTTCTTTTAGATAAGTCCACCAATAAAAAGACCTTATTTACAGAGTTGAATTAACCTAAAAAAAAGTATTGGTTTAGGTGAAGAAATATTCAGGATTGACCCAGGCTGTGGAGGTTACAATGGTTAAAGGTGCATACATCATACCAGAATAGCATATGACCTTAAGTGAAGGGACTATCTTTAAAATAGTGTGTGCCAAAATGGCTATTGGTCTCTAAGTCAATGAAATGAAGGAAGCCTATCAAGTGTTAGACTTTTCTTTTGTGTTTTATCCTTTTCACAATGCAGGACAGTCCCCTGAATCAATCTGTTTATCTGTAATGAGAACATCTGTTTATTTTTAATCGTTTAATATATACAATGCTTCTACAGCTGATTTTCTAAGAATACAGATAAACTAATTTTTCTCAAGGCAATTCATATAAAACATGTTATTTAATTAACTTCCACCTTTCTTAGAATGTGTTCATTTACTTTTTGAAAACTCGACTTTGTTCTTATTGGACAGTAAAGACACTGCAATGGGAACCTGTCAAGAGACAATTTTCTTACTTGAATGATAAGCAAGGGGACATGTAAGAACAAAAAGGCTACTGATTAATGGCATGCAATCCATCTACAATTATCTTGCCCATGTTACACTGTCATTGTATAGATTGGACTAGATCATTAAATTATGTGACAGCAATCAGCCATCTAACGTTAAAAGAGGTGGGAAGAGCCAATTTAAAATCTTAATATCTCAGGATGATACAGTAGCCTGAGCAAAGGAGCCAATTTAGAGAAAATTACCATATGTACCAACTAGAGTGATAGATGTGAGCCTTAGCTAAGCATTTGTTCTTGTGCTGACAATGTTTGAGAACGAGTAAAGAGCATCACTTCAAACGGGTTGGAGAATGGTGGCCCTCCAAAGTGTCTTATACTTAGAAAAGTAAAATGCCAACTCTAGGAGGAAATATGTACTCATGATCTCAGTCTATGTGCTTTGAATCCCAGGGATATAGCACAACAGTCTTTTGTTACCAGTCACTACCCCAATGACAAATGCCATGATGTTCAAGCTTTGGAGTTTAGTGCAAATATTCAGGTGATAAAACAGAAATGTCAAAACAATCTATCTAATTTGTCTTCTATGGTGACTTCATTGTATGTTATTTTAAATGAATGAATGCTTTTCTTTATTTCACATATTCAGTTGAACCTACAGTGAATGTTTTTCTCAAGTACTTTACATTTTATTAATGATGTCAAGCAAATTTTTAATGTATACCTGGCTCTGTTATAACAACATAACATATAGGGATGATAACAAATACAAATTTAAGCAACATAATTATATTTTAATAGTTTGACAGGACATAATATGATATAATATGATAAGGTTTCTTTATAGCTTTAACCTGAAAATAAAATTTTCCTATTGAATCCAAGTGCTTGACAACTGACTTAGAATTTTTTCCTCAGATTAAAAAGAATTCAAGTTCTAGGGGAAAAAAACTACTAGATAATTCTCCTAAAATACTGTACAATGAGAGGTACATAAGGTAAAGGTCTTTCTTCTCAAATATTATCAATAAAACATGCTTTACAAAGCTTTGAAAATAATTTTGCAATATTTGAGATTGTGATTCTCGAGAACTACCTATTGTGCTTGTTTATCTTTCTTGAATTATGTTATTTACATTTTGGGTTAATGATAACACTGATAATAATAGTAATATTATTCAGTCCTTCCTGGGGTTTTATTCGCAAGCTGTTCTATGAGTTATAATACAGTAATTATCACATTTAATCCTGACAACATTCCTACTGATTCCACTGAAGCAAGAAAAAGATGCAACCCTCTACGGCAAGCCATAATGGTAAAAAGAAATGGGGCAAACTGCCATGGTAGAAAGATGCTGGTCCCTGACTCAGAAAAGCATAGCTTCTCTTTGTCTTAGACTCACTTTGAAGAAAGACTGAGTGCAGTACCACCTGGCCTTACAAATTTCTGAATAATTCTAATGCTAACATATTAATCCTTGGATTTTAGATCATTTGTACTCCTCTTTATAAAGAACCACGCAACATTACACAAATGCAAGCATTCGTTGAAAACCTGACCACTCAAATACCATTCTCAAATATCATATGATAAAAAAATGAAATCTTTAAAACATTCCCCCTATATTTTAGGATTGTATTTTCATTGCTAATATCTTCATGTGGTCACAATTTCTTAATGATTCTGATTTTTAATATAGCAAAGTGAAAAATAATAAATAATAGAATACTGGGCATTTAATTTAAAATTGGTAATTTAGAAAAGTTATTCCTTAAATCATTATTTTCTCTTTTTGGAGGATATAACATGTAAATTTTAAAGACTGTTTTTAAAGACAGAAGAGTGTTTCTAACAGCTGATTTTACTATTTTATTTTTCCTCAACAGGATAATTTTGTTTTATTATTTTGTTAGACTCAACAGAAAAAAAAATTTCAGGTTAAAGATATAAAGAAACCTTATCATATTATGCCCTTACTATCAAACTATTAAAATAAAATTATATTGCTTAAAGTTGTATTTGTTATCCTCCCAGTAATCATGTCTTCATAACAGAGCAAGATATTATTAATCCTGTAAGACTAGGGAAGTCCTCTGCAGATGTGCTTCTGTTACAGGAAATACTGAATCTTGTTTCTCCCTCATACTTACTGTTTCCAGTGGCAGGTATCAGAGACCATAGTCCTTTTGTGTTTTAGCCTCTGGAACTGAACTTCTGGATTGGTCTTGTTTAATGGAGAGAAGCTAAAGCTTCCTGCATCAGTATAGCTGGCAGTAATTGAATACAGAATTGTCCAATACTAAGAGCTGGCAAACAAAAATGGGGTGACCACTTCAATTTAAATTTCTAATGAACAAAAAAATATGTTTTTAAAATCCTTTTCATGCTTACTCTTATAATTTGAATGTGAAAGAGCCTCCAAAGTTTCATGTACTTAAGCAGATTGAAATGTTGAACAGCTGGGGACTGTTTTTTAGAGACCTGAAACCTTTGGAGATGTAGGATTATATAAGTTAGTTTTCTTGTTAAAGCAATAAAATACCCTGACAGAGCAATGTAAGGAAGGAGGGCTTTATTTGGGCTCCAAGTTCAAGGGTGTAATCCATCACGGTGGGAAAGCTAAGAAGTTTAAATCATCTGATTGTCTTGTGTCTGTAGTCAGGAAGAAGAGAAATGGATGTTCCTGCTTAGACCACTTTCTCTAGTTTCTGTTTCAGGGCCTCAGGCCAGGGAACGTTGTGACATACAGTGAGTGGGGCTTCCTACCTCAACTGACCTGATAAAGATACTCTCCCAAAAATATGCACAGAGGTTTATCACCTAGATGATTCTAGCTTTCATGACAATGATAATTGAAATTACTCATCACAAACCCAGCTTTTGTCAACTTGACAGACATTTGTCATCTTTTAGTCATAACATGCAATGCCTTGAACCCGTGGTGCATACCTCATCTCTACTCTATCATTTCTGATTACAATTAA
Organism: Montemys delectorum; assembly: GCA_019843815.1. Taxonomy (NCBI): domain Eukaryota; kingdom Metazoa; phylum Chordata; class Mammalia; order Rodentia; family Muridae; genus Montemys; species Montemys delectorum. The sequence continues at coordinate 743 of JADRCD010104725.1, read as the reverse complement.
AAAATCAAAGTTTCCAACCAATGCACGAAATAAACATTCTTCTTCTAAGTTGGAATAATTGATGTGGGAGGACTAATTTAACAAAAGACAAAATAAAATCCAGAAAATGAGACCTCCAATACGACTTGGGTTTAACCATCACAGCTTTGAACAATGGATTCTCAGGACTCTTTTAGAAACTGTCCCTATAACTGGGCTTGAGCTGCTCTCTGAAACCATGAACACAGATCCCACAACACCCTCAGTCTTTTATTCCCACATGTCTGCAATACCAATATCATAGGAATGTTATTGCTGAATAAGTTATACCTCCCACTTGAAATATATCCTGTGTGGCCTACAGGTGCACCACCTTCTTTGTGTTGATACAACAGAAACACTTCCCTAGTCAGTTACTCCTTTTGAGCAGTAGCAGATTCCTTTACTTCAGGGTTTTTACTGCAATCAAATGACAGTCTTTACAAATGGAGCCTCAGATGTATGGGGTTTGACCTCAAGACACTGTTCCTATTTTCCCACTGAAGCACAAGGAAGTCTCTCTTCAAAGGTGCTCATCTCTTTAATAAAAACATTCCTCAGCATCTGCCTAAGGGGTCCTGTACTGAAATTTATTCTGCCAGTAAATAAATAAATGTAAATAAACAAATAGTTTGGTCATTACTTTTAAAGTCCACTTTGTGGCCCGCGCTATTTTCTCGCCGGCAGGAACACACGGACACACACACACACAGGATCCTTCTGCA
>JADRCD010104723.1:0-26335 GCA_019843815.1 Montemys delectorum | reverse complement strand
CCTTTTTCCCTTACTGCTTTTACAATTCTTTCTTTGTTTAGTGCATTTGATGTTTTTATTATTATGTGTCAGGAGGAATTTCTTTTCTAGTCTAGTCTATTTGGGGTTCTGTAGGCTTCTTGTAGGTTCATGGCCATCTCTTTCTTTAGGTTAGGGAAGTTTTCTTCTATAATTTTGTTGAAGATATTTGCTGGCCCATTACATTGAGAATCTTCATTCTCTTCTATACCTATTATCCTTAGGTTTGGTCTTCTCATTGAGTCCTGGATTTCCTGGATGTTTTAAATTAGGAGCTTTTTGCTTTTTGTGTTTTCTTTGACTGTTGTGTCAATGTTTTCTATGGTGTCTTCTGCCCCTGAGAGTCTCTCTTCTATCTCTTGTATTCTGTTGGTGATGTTTGCATCTATGATTCCTGATTTCTTTCCTAGGTTTTGTATGGCCAGGGTTGTCTCTCTTTCTGTTTTCTTTATCATTTCTATTTCCATTTTTAGATTCTGGACAGTTTTGCTCTTTTCCTTCACCTGTTTGATTGTGTTTTCCTGAAGATCTTTAAGGGATTTTTGTGTTTCCTCTTGAAGGCTTTCTAGCTGTTTACCTATATTCTCCTGTATTTCTTTGAGGGTGCTATTTATGCCTTTCTTAAAGTCCTGTATCATCACCATGAGAAGTGATTTTATATCTGAATCTTGCTTTTCTGGTGTAATGGTGTGTCCAGGACTTGCTATGGTGGGAGAATTAGGTTCTGATGATGCCAAGTGACCTTGGTTTGTGTTGTCTATTGTCTTATGTTTGCCCCCTGCCATCTGGATATCTCTAGTGCTACCTGCCCTTGCTAAATCTGACTGGATCCTGTCCTTCCTGTGATCCTGGTTGTGTCAAAACCCCTCAGAGTCAAGCTGTGTCTGTGATCCTGTGATCCTGGGCTTGTTAGGTCACCTGGGAGTGGAGCTTCCTCTGGGTGTTGTGGGACTAGCAGCAGAGCTTGCGCCCAAGGTTTACTCTGGACACCAGCCCAGACAGACCAGAAGGAACCTGAGTCACTGGGCTAGCAGAGTTCCTGTGTGCCTGGTCCCGCTGGTCCCAGTTACTCTCAGTGTTGGGACAGATGTTATTTCCTACTCACCTCTGATCCTGGGTGTGTTAGAGCACCTGGGAGTAGAGCTTCCTCTAGGTGTTGTGGGACTGGCTGCAGAGCTTGTATCCAAGGTCTGTTCTGGACACCAGCCCAGACAGACCAGAAGGAACCTGAGTCACTGGGCTGGTGGAGTTCCTGTGTGCCTGGTCCCGCTGGTCCCAGTTACTCTTTGAACATACATTTTATGACTTGCCTCTCCTCAGTATATTTTCCTTTTCAAAAGCTTTTTACCTTAGAACTTTTAAGTGTATTCAAAAATCAATTAAAATGACAATACTGGATTTCAAGGCTTAAAAAATCATGTTAAAGAAAAAATCTTTTCATATAATTAGATTTTTCTTATATTATAAACTTTGATTATTATATAAAATGTTAAATATATTGACAGACAGTTACAATGAGATAAAATGCTTTTTTAATAGATTCTGTTACACTTATTTCAGTTATCTCAAAGCTTGTTTTATAGTATTTATTTTAGTTTTGCTTCATGTTCAATTTAATAATATGTGGAGTCTTAATTACTATAAAACTACCTCAATAGAGTTAAGTGTGTTATATACACAGAAATGATTACTTTCTAAAGTAAATTAACAGGCTTTATTTAAGGACATATTTCATTGGTACCTGATGACTCTAGTACATATAAAATTCAAAGCAGATTTGACAGCATTTCTAAGAAAACATTTGTATACATTAATAATAATGTTTAATTTAATGATGATACTATCAAAAGAAGGCAAGATTCATTAGGCTTATAATTAATTTCCAAGTTCCCATGAGGAGTAAGGAGATGATGTGGGATTTGAACTCAGTCTGTTATAAAATCATCTGTTTTCTTCATTTAAGAGACACTGTCTCCCACTGATGTCAGACAGGGAGAAGAAATGTCTAGCCTTGCAGAAACTTGAAGTGCCAGGTTCAGGGGGATACACAGGGAGCCCTCACCCTCTCCGAGCAGAAAAGGAGGGGGAAAGATTGTGGAAGGGGGTGACCAGGAGGGGGACAATGAACAGAATGTAAAATGAATCTGTAAAAATTAATTAACTAATTAATTAAAATAAAAGAAAGATACTGTCTCACTGTGATGTATTTTATCAAAGTTCCTCGGCAAACATAATTAGATTTCAAAGGTCTAGGTCACTTTGATACATAAAAATATTTATTATATGTATAAATTTTAAAATATTTATGCATGTGTATATATATATATGTATATATATACATATATATTCATTAGCAATTGTTTCAACTAAAAATCAGAATAAAGTCAACAATTTTCTCCAAGTGCTAAGCATTGAGGGTGTATGCCTTAAATCATAGCACTTCAGAAGCAGAAGCCAATTCAGAATAAGTTAATTTATTTCTGGAAAGTGCTGTTATAGTTTGATCACTCGATACTGAGACCAGCATATTCCATATACAGTCTTTATAAAGCACTGTATTTTTCCTGATTAATAAACATAATTTTAGATAGAGTATTCATTTTAAAGTTAGTAGAAAGTTAGTGAACTTGATTTCAGAGTAATCAAATAATTGTCCAAATATTCCCAAGTTGAATAAACAAATGACATGTGTCTCTAAACCAAGAATTTTGTGAATCCTTTTTGATTATTGATTCCTAAGCTTGTAGGCTGAGGGTCCCTCAGAGTTATGTTACCTCCATTAGTGTACAGACTGGAAGATGCTTTACATATTTTTACAAGATTATCAATAGTTCTTGAAATTCAAACTTCCTGAGAATGACCAAAGAAAATATCATGAAAATAATTTAATATCCCCAGATACTTTTGATGAATGTATCCCTAGTTTGATAGTATACTCACAGAAATGATTAGCATATGATTGATATTTAAGCAATATCTCAGATCAACTATTCATTTCAAATACAATATGAAGACTTTGCAATTCTCAGTTGAAAGCCAATAATCTTAAATATCTGATGCCATAAACTAGTCTAGTGACAGAGTCACCCCATACATGACTTTTAGACTGATCCAATCTTGGGGTATTCTAGCTAAGCTATCCTAAGCTAGAATTGGTTGGCAACAAGCAGGCTTCCCTTTGGGGTAAAGCAACTATCTCATAATTATCTCGCAACAGAAGTTATGGTGGTGTTATTGATAGATAGGTCCTGTGTTGTATCAAGGAGTGGTTCTCTGTCGGGGAAAAAAAAGTATTGTCTAGTCTGTATCCTCCTAGCACAGATAGTTTTCTTCTAAATGTCTGGTGGAAACTATTCTCAAAGCTGCTATTTCAGGTGATCTCCACAACATGGGCTAACAATTACCCTCAGAAGTGCCGGTGATCTAAATAGACTAGGACTTCTTATCTTCACATATAAGAAAAAGCCCAAGCCTTCTACCAGAGTCTGTACAGATGATTCTGATGGGCAGTCAGGGATAAGAATCACTAGTACAAACCATGTTATTAAAACTATAGAGGGTAGTAGAGCCTCATGGGAGGTCATTAACTCAGAGAGAGAACTAGTCCAGAATACTTTCCAAACAAAAGTTTTAAAAAGTCTTTGTGTCTCTACCATTTTTTCAGGTGCCAGCAGCCAGACAACTCTCTGGGTGACCTTGGGTCTCCCAGAGGATCTATAATGCTCTCAATCTCTTACCAGATTGCCTTGATCACAGATGTCATAGCCCGCTGAAACCACAATCAGGAATTTAAGACATATTAGCTCTTTGTAAATGGCAATTTTTATCTTTTGTAAATATACTTGGGAGATTTTTTTCCTGAGCACAAGAGGGGGCACTTACATTTTATGATGAGCTATATATTCAAAATATGGGATATTATAGAAAACATGCCAATAGATTACAAATTTGCTCCACTTTATCTATTTGACACTGGAGAAAATCTTCTAAAACAAGAAAGAGCTATGCAAATTTGTTAGGCCTTTCATAGTCTGGTTATCAAAAGCAATGAACAACAGGATTTGAGAACATGAAAATTATTTCTTTATGTACTCTCTGAATTATTAATTAGCCTTTAAAAATAGGAAATGTATCATAGTCATTGAACAAGTATAAGTATTAAATGCCTTTTTAACCGCAATGCTATTTAGTTGTCTCTGTCCCTGGTTTCAGTGAGTGATCATTAATGTTGTCCAGTGTAAAAAATTATCCCCAGGGCATTTGCCTCTGACTATTAAGAGTTTTATCCATATCATTCATTGTAACAGATGTGAGTAATACAGCTTTTCAGCCATATTTAAGCAAGAATATTCCAATGCCTTAGCAGCTGCCCAGCTTCCTAAGAACTCACTAATCCTTTAATCTCCAGACACTTTTTTTTTCCAAAAAAGATTCACAAGCAAAACAAATGCAATATGGATCAAAAAATTTAATCAAAATGCTTAAAATGCAATTACATTCATCAGGGTGTTCTGTTAGTCTGGGTATTAAATCTGGGCTTTATTCAATATCCTCCTCTTATTATAAAGCAATATTTTTCCACTCTGTAAACCATCTGATCCCTAGGCTAATGTCTTCTCCTAAATAGTACAAAAGAAACGCACCATGGAAAATGAGATTCACTCATTTGAATGGGAAAAGTTGAAATCAGACTCTGCCTAAAATTTTTTACTCATAAGTGATATGATTTGCCTGCCTCAGAATTATCAAATTAAGCCTTCAAATAGTAATACAAGATCATTACGCCAGTCTAAATGTCAAATGTATATCCTCCTACACATCTCCTCAATTGAGTAAAAAATGTCAGTAATTTGAACTTAAAAATAATAGGCTATTGTTTCTAATTCAGTATTTGCAACATTGAAAGGCAATGCCGGTTTCATCATGCAAGCTGAAAGTAACCTCCAAGTTAAGAACAAAATCTATCTGGGTTTTATTTCTCCAACTCTCTGTCTCACATCTAACAGCATTCAACTGTAACAACAGCTTTGAAATAAAGAGCTGTCCAGCCCAGCATGATTTGACACAGTTGGGTGCTTCTTTTAAGTCTATACCCTAGCTATGGCACAGCAGTTGGAATTTTGTAAGACATATGGAAGTTAAGCGAAGCAGAGGAGTTAGTTCAGGGATTGCCACTGACAAATGCCATGCTTATAGTAAGGCAGACGCTTTGAGACCTTATGCTTTGGTCAATACTTAATGCAGTGCTCGTGAAATTCCTAAGTTGCTTAATTATACACAAGACCATCTCCACTCAAAATAAAATTGTGTTGATGAAAAAATACAGAAGTATTTGAATCCTAAATCTCCACAATTAATAAAAGGAGAAGTAGCTGATCCATTCAGCCTTCTTGTCATATGGTCACCCTTAAAAAAAATGTTAAAGTACAAAATATATAACTCGGCATGCTTCCTGTTATGCTGCCAACTGAATCCATATGAAGTTACAGTAAAGATGAGCAAAGAGAATCATGGATCCAAATGGGCGAATGCACAGCCATCTGTACATTTCTCATTAAATCTGTCTACCTGTGGTCTTTGTTATGCATGTACCACAGGATAGCTATGAATGTGTCTGAATACAAAAATCATAAGCTTATTTAAATATATATTAAAGTATTTTGTAACTTGGTTGTATGGTACTCAAACTCAAACTTTGAAGATGGCAACTGCATATGATAAACTCTAAAAGGATAGCCTCTAAAAGGCTAGATAATTTGGAGGTTTGGAAATGGACATAGACAAAAGAGCATTGGTAACAAGGAGCTTCTCTCCGGGTATGTCTCTATTTGGTACAAGACTTACTGTACATCAAATTATCAAATTGTATAAAGCCTTAAGGTGTTTGTTGTATATTGTAGAATGTTCCTTTCTGAGTTGCTTTTGCCCTAGCTTAACATCTGTGGTTCAAACAGTCCTCTTATTACTGATGACAAAATTAACCCTAGAAAGAGCTACATTTCTTGATCAAGAAATTTACTGACTTTACTAAGGTATTATAAAACACAGAGACTGAAAGAGTATATTCCTTACCATATGCTTATATAATATAATTTAATATCTGAAAACTTTTAAGTGAGTAAAATTGTATCTTTTTGAATTGTATGGATGGTAACCACTTTGTCACATCATATAACTGTATGATATTCATACAGTGACAGGCAGGTGGATCAATGGAATAGAATTGAAGACCCAGAAATGAACCCACAAACCTATGGACACTTGATCTTTGACAAAGGAGCTAAAACCATACAGTGGGAAAAAAAAACAACGTTTTCAACAAATGGTGCTGGCTCAACTGGAAATATGCATGTAGAAGAATGTATATCAAGCCATTCCTATCTCCTTGGACAAAGCTCAAGTCCAAGTGGATCAAGGACTTCCACATAAAACCGATGCATTGAAAACTAACCGAAAAAAAAAGTGAGGAAGAGCCTCCTTGAGCACATGGGCACAGGGTAAAATTTCCTAAACAGAACACCAATAACTTATGCTCTTAGATCAAGAATTGACAAAAGGGACCTTATAAAATTACAAAGCTTCTGTAAGGCAAAGGACACTGTCAATAGGAGAAAATGGCAAACTGGGAAAAGATCTTTACCAAGCCTATATCTGATAGAGGGCTAATATCCAATATATACAAAGAACTCAAAAAGTTAGACTCCAGAGAACCAAATAACCCTACTAAAAAATGGGTTACAGAGCTAAACAAAGAATTCTTAACTGAGGAATATTGAGTGGCTAAGAAGCACCTAAAAAATGTTCAACATCCTTAGTCCTCAGGGAAATGCAAATCAAAACAACTCTGAGATTCCACCTGCCACCAGTCAGAATGGCTAAGATCAAAATCTCAGGTGACAACAGATGCTGTCGAGGTTGTGGAGAAAGAGCAACACTCCTTCATTGCTGGTGGGATTCTAAGCTGCTACAACCACTCTGGAAATCAGTTTGACGGTGCCTCCAGAAATTGGACATAGTACTACCAGAGGACTCAGCTATACCACTCCTGGGCATATACCCAGAAGATGCTCCAGCATGTAATGAGGACACATGCTCTGCTATGTTCATAGCAGCCTTATTTATAATAGCCAGAAAGTAAAAATAATCCAGATGTCCCTTAACAGAGGAATGGATACAGAAATTGTGGTACATCTATACAATGGAGTACTACTCAGCTATTAAAAACAATGAATTTATGAAATTCTTAGGGAAATGGATGGATCTGGAGAATATCATCCTAAGTAAGGTAACCCAATCACAAAAGAACACACATGGTATACATTCTCTGATAAGTGGATATTAGCCCAGAAGATCGGAATACAAAAAGTACAAACCACAAACCATATGAATCTCAAGAAGAAGGAAGATCAAAGTGAGGATACTTAGTTCCTTCTTAAACAGGGTAACAAAATACCCATGGAAGGAGTTGTAGAGGTTAACTACGGAGTAGAGACTAAAGTAAGGACAATTCAGAGACTGCTCCACCTGGGAATCCTTCCTATATTCAGTCATCAAATCTAGATACTATTGTGGATGCCAACAAGTGCTGGCTGACAGGAGCCTGATATAGCTGTTTCCTGAGAGGCTCTAAAAGCACCCTACTAATACAGAAGTAGAGGCTCACAGCCATCCATTGGGTTGAGCACAGGGTCCCCAATGAAGGAGCTAGAGAAAGGACCCAAGGAGCTGAAGGGTTTGCAGCTCCTTAGGATGAACAGCAATAAGAACTATCTAGTACCCTCAGAGCTCCCAGGGACTAAACCACCAACCAAAGAGTATACATTGTGGGCCTAATGGCTCCAGCAGCATATGTATAGCAGAAGATACCAAGTTGGTCATCAATGGGAGGACAGGCCCTGAAAGTTCTATGCCTCAGTGTAAGGGAATGCAGGACCAGGAAGCAAGCAGGAGAGGGTGGGTTGGTGATCAAGGGGAGGAGGGAGGGAAGAGGGTTGTTCTTTTTTATTTTATTTCTTTTTTTATTTTTTATTTCATTTTTTCCAGAAGGGAAACTGGGAAAGGAAATATCATATGACATATAAATAAAGAAAATATCTAATAAAAAAATTGTTCGTGGTGTGTCCTGGATGACAAAGAAAGAAGTTTAACAACAATAAAAAAAAAGTTCTTCATAGTAGGAGAAGCAAAACTCCCCTCTTACAGAGATATTAAAAATGAACCTGAGTCATGGTGTGATCATCTATATCACCTCATAGGGGAAGAAACTTGACTACAAAGGTTTTAGACTAGATCAAATGACCAAAGGCCTTTCTACTAAGTGAGAAAAATTTAGGAAGCAACAGCTAATAACTTGCAACCTTCTGTATAACATGATTGTCTTCATAGGCTTGTTCAGATCCAAACTGAATAGATCAAATTGGAGCTGTTCAAAATTATGTTGTTTTATAATACTCTGAAATTAATTTTGCCTTTATGGTCAAATCCAGTGTACAGTAAAGACTGGGAACCTGGAATTCCCCAATGCAGGGTTTCCTGAATACATTCTGGAGATCCCAAGTAAGAAGTAACAGAGGATGAATGAATAACAAAGAGAAACACATGAAATAGTGAATAAGTTCACCAGCAAGCAGTTAACACAGGAAATTGCAACTTGCCATATTTGGAAAGTTATGAAATATGAATTAGGCAAACTCAGTAGAAAATTGGTTTACTCAATTTAAAAGTAACTTTTATTTGCCTGAAATAATTGTTATCTTGAAGGCTTACTGCTAAATATGTTCACCCTTTCTAATTCTTTCTGAACTCTGGCTTGCTGGTTCAACTCAGCTGCCTGATTCAATCTGGCTTCTCTGGTCTTCTCATTGAATTGCTCTGCTTGACCTCAAACTAACTCTTGCAATTTGTTCTTAACTTCTCACTCCTTCTCATTCTTTGGCTTCAACTGCTTCTACTGACTTGCAATGGATGGCATGAACTCATGAACAAACTCAACTCATTTTACTGCCCCAAGCTGCACTGATTAAATTGAAGTAACTCTAGTCTCATTGCCTAAACTTAACTTACCTGCACCAAACCTACTGAACTGACTTCAACTCAGTTCAAGTGCCACTCCCAGCACTCTCTTTAATAGCCTCTAGTTGGAAATAACCTATTCTATCAAAATTTTCTGAGATTTATCACTTTGTCTGTTTCTCAATTAAAAGTCATTGTTTAGAATTAAAGGTATGTACAAAAGCATGTCTATATTCTAGCAGGAGTTGTTGGATTAAAATTCCTCTCTATGTCAATATATCATAGTGTGATGATGTTCATATTCCTCCATTTAGAGATTCTCTGTTAGTTCTTAGATTATAGAAAACAGATTGCTGTATTTTAATCAGTAATTACTGACTTTTTCTATGCAGGCTTATAATATCATTAATTTTTGCACATATATCAAAATGACTAGATGTTTTTACTTTATAAATAGTATATACATAATATTTAATTCTCAGTCTGGACAATTACCATTATAAAAGTAATATTAATAATGTTGGAAAAACATATGCAAGTATTCTAAGCAAATGGAGAAATATAGATGGCATATTTAATAAAGACAACATAAAATTTTATGCTATCATTATGCAGGATGTTAAGTTTCCATATGATATTAAACTTTGTATTCTATGGATAGAGGTTATGTCAATAAAATAATAGAAGTATTTCAATAGTAAAAATAATTATTTTTATTCATTACCTAATTATATACCTGGTACCTATATTAAAATATAATTTTATATATCAAATATAGGATCTACTCATTACAGATGAGTTTGAAGCTACTGATGACTTTTTTTTTACTGAAATTTTTTTTTAAGATTTACTTATTTATTTTATGCATATAAGTACACTGTAGCTTCTTCAAACACACCAGAAGAGAGCATCAGATCCCATTACAGATGGTTGTGAGCTACATGTGGTTGCTCGGAATTGAACTCCGGACCTCTTTTTTTTTTATTTATTTATTTTTTTAATTAGGTATTTTCTTTATTTACATGTACATTTTCCCTTTCCCATTTTCCCCTCCAAAACAAACAAACAAACAAACAAAAACAAGAACAAACCCCTTTTGCCTCCCCCCTCCCAATGCCTGTCACCCCACCCTCTCCCACTTATTGGCCCTGGCATTCCCCTACACTGGGGCACAAACCCTTCACCAGCCGGGAGGCATAGGCCTCAGGAAGAGAACTCAGGACCTCTTAACCACTTAATTGAGCTCAGTGCTTTTAACCACTGAGCCCTCTCTCCAGCCCCAACTGATGATTTTTTGATTGTTAAATAACCTTATCTTAGTTATTGATTCTTAACTTTGAAAAGAATCTTAGATTCTTTTTAATGCTCAATATGCAATTATAAAGACAAAGGTATATATAGCCATAAAATTGCAGTCATTCTACTACAGTGACAATCTCAACTGTAAAAAACTATAGAATATTTTGGCATAGAAACATTTAAAATAATAAAGATAGAAGACCAGTATATTTTATATGCAAATAATATTCAATGCCCTATTATAATGACTATTGGGAAAAACTAAGAAGTACTCCAAGGAATGTTTCTTTATAGATTTCAGCTTATTTAATAAGCTTTTACTAGGTTATTTAACATGTCTCAAGTTGATAAAATCATGCTGAAATCCTTCTTTCTGAAAGTGGTATGCATATTACAGACTTTTCTATATAAATTCTGTTGAAACTGTTACTCTTCTATTACACTTTATGCAGCAACATATATGTCTACATGAAAAGTCATCAAATTTTTAACAATATTTCCTTCGATGTAAATTACTGTTATAAATGGTCTCTAGTTAGGTTGGTCATAAACCCTCTGAGCATTCACAAAAATGCCTTAACTGCACTGAAATTTAGTTCATAATGATTTGAGATTTGAAGTTCTCAGTATAGCTTCATTTATATTCTGACCAATTATCAAAGCACATATTCACCTGTCATGTGCACTGACATATTAAACATGAGTGATAATATTACACAAAGGATTTTAGCTAACACTCACAAATGAGTTTTATTCTTACTATGATCAAACATACATATATTGGAACAGTGAATGACATAATCTCAGATATTAAGTATTATACAAAACACAGTTAGTTTTCTATAACCATTTATAGGACAAAATTATTTCTTAAAGGTATAATCATAAGAAACCTATCTGTCAACGAACAATAGGAAAAAAAATGATAGAAAGTTCCTCCTTCAGTTATGGAGCTATCACAGCAAAGGGGACATCTGAGGCTTTGGGTAATGGAATTGAATTGGACAGATGGAAGTTATTTTATGTGGAATGTACAGTACTAAATGAGGCTATTAGGAGATATAAAAGCTACCTAAAGATTACTAGGGCAATACTATCTTTAATTATTTTTGTTTCTGATGGATGTCTAATACAAGGTGATATCACAGTTATTTTGGGACATGGGAGAAGTCAGATTCTGATGTGTATACAATTATATCTAATAGACCCAGGCAGGACATTTGGACCTTGTCAGCAGTCTCAAAGGTTGTTCTGACCCTGCTCAGCCTGTTAGTCAATACAATTAAAGAACTGTAGATCATCTAAGGTTGTCTCAGGAGCTATTCAAACTAAATTATGACCTGCAATAAAACTAGTAGCAGATAAATAAGGATATGGCATCTTTTGAATGAGAATTTATAGATAGATAAGTTTTGACCCTATAAAATAATACTGGTATAAAATAAAAGTTATTTAAAATTCTCAAATGAAGAGACTTACCAGGCAAGATGAATTAATGATAAAAATTATTGTAAGATCTGAAAGGGAGGTGGTTTATATAAAAATAATTCTCAAGAATGAAGTAAAAATAAATTGCATGTTAGAAATAGGATAAGAAATCAAATTGCCCTATTTTGTCAAATCAAGAAATATATTTTTTAAATTGTTAAGCTTAAATAGTAGAAATAATGGGTATATGGGTAAAAATGATACTTTTCAATTATTATCACGAACTTCCTTTGCCTCCATCTGGTTGCCCTTCCTTCTTGCTTAGCCTGCCACTGTTGAGATTTAAGCACAAGTTCTAAAGTATGGTAATAAATACATATGAGTTGAATCATGTTGCTGCCATGAAGACAAATGACCTGGATCATTGGACATGTGTTGAGCTAAAAGGGGGACAGTATATGCATAAATATCAGTTAGTTTCAATATAAATTAAGGATTTGCTATGAAGGATTAATTTTTATCAAAAGATGAACAGATATAATAAAAGGCTGTAGAGTTTGTATTTGATTTATATTAAGAATCTTTGTAGGAATTTTAATCAGGATTGATAAAGTCTATATTGATATTTTAGGACATGCTGGCATATCTATTTAGTACCAGGAGGTTAATTATCCACAAAAATATATTTACCATATATAGCCTAAAGCTGAAACTACAAGACAGCTCTTTGATTTCAATAAAGGGTACAAAATGTGAAATGTATTGAACTCTTTCCTTTATCAGAGTCAGCGCTGTCTATTTCAATCAGATGATTGATTTGTGACCTATATTGACAGTAGCTTTTCTAGAGAACACTGCTTTACATAAGGACTTTGAAATCCTTTTATTGAGGGGATGAGAAGTTCTTATCTCATTTTACTACAGATCATGGCTAACATCTTTCAAATTTTCCAGAATTACATGGTCATATTACTCTTGTGTGGCAAAAACTTTTTACCCTTAGGCCCAAATATATTTAGTCTGTTTTGATAAATGAATTACAGGTAATTTCTTCTTTATTCAATGAACTCTAATTATTGAGGCAAGAGATTTGGCCTTTCTTAAGTTCAAAGTTAACTAAGGACTTAAGAAATTGTAGTGTCTCAACTCTGATACTATTATGGCAAGAAGAGATTTCGGGAATTCTATTATTATAAGAACAAAATGAATGAGTGAATGAATGAGTAAGTAAATAAACACACTTGCCCCAATCATTAAACGATTTAATTGCTCCTTGTCAATCATAAATTCTCAATAATATGCATACTAACATCAAGGCCTGTTAACATTTTGCTATCATCTCTTTCTCTGCTAAAGAAAACACAAGAATCATGTTGTAAGCAGTTATCCAATAGTACTAAACAACTATTAATTTTTATCAAAAGATGAACAGATATAATCAAAGGCTGGAGTTTTTATTTGATTTATATTAAGCATCTTTGTAGAACTTTTAACTGCACTAGACTCAAAAAGTTCTTGCATCAAAGCTCCATTCATCCACATATTTTTCTCTCTATCATAACTATAGTTCAACAATGCTTTGATAGTTCAGAATGAACGATTTTTCCAACTTCTGAATTAAGAGTCTCTTGGGTACACATTATAGGTCAACATCTTTATTCTGTACAAGAATCGAACCTTTAGTCTAATTGAATATTTTGTATTGTCTTTGTATAGACTGTAATATTTTGTGTGAGGACTGAAGTTAACAGCTTATATAAATAGATTTTAATCACTAATTGCTCAGATAGGAAAAATAAATAGCAAAGAGTTGATATGTGGAAATCCTATATTGGAGTTGTCCCTGGGAAAAATTCTGCATAGAATACCTATCCCAAGTGGTTTCCCTAGACACATGTATAGTAAGTATTCATAGCAGACTGAGTAGGTTTTAAGGGTGTATGCTTAATGAAACTTAAGTGTTTATACCTTGAACTATCTAATATGTATAACAATTATGCATTATTCCACTTAAGGCTTTTACTATGTGTACTGGCTAGTTTTGTGTGTCAACTTGACACAGGCTGGAGTTATCACAGAGAAGGAAGCTTCAGTTGGGGAAGTGCTTCCATGAGATCCAGCTGTGGGGCATTTTCTCAATTAGTGATCAAGGGGGTATGGCCCCTTGTGGGTGGTGTCATCTCTGGGCTGGAAGTCTTGGATTCTATAAGAGAGCAGGCTGAGCAAGCCAGGAGAAGCAAGCCAGCAAGGAACATCTCTCCATCGCTTCTGCATCAGCTCCTGCTTCCTGACCTGCTTGAGTTCTAGTCCTGACTTCCTCTGGTGATCAACAGCCATGTGGAAGTAAGCTGAATAAACTCTTTCCTTTCTAACTTGATTCTTGGTCATGATGTTTGTGCAGGAATAGAAACCTTGACTAAGACACTATATTAGTGTACCAAGAATACAAATTTTCTATTACCATACAACTGTTAGACACATTTTATGAGAATGATCCTTTTTCAGAGGATAAATTTTTGATCAATGCCAACCACTAGTCAAGAAGTACTGTTCTTGTCATTAAAAATGCAATTGGGATGAGTCTTGTTTTTTAAAAGAATCCAAATTTATTTCTCTTGTGGATTAACCTTTTTTAGATTTATATTATTCAAATAGGAAATTGATTCAAATATATAAATATACCTACCAACTGTAATTACTTTAAGAAACAATTTAAATAAATAAATAAAATAACTAGGCATGTTTTAGCTTAAAAATATATATATATTTTTAAATGGGACTTAGAAAAACAGTGAAAAAACATTGTATTCATTTTTATAATACAGGCATTTTAGAAAGTGTATAGACCTGGTCATTGTAATTACTTGTAATTTGATATAGGGAAGCTATCTTGAAAGGAGTATTTTATAAAGTAATATTTAGGCATATATCTCAAATACTTGCTATCTTTTATATTTACATGTTTATGTCAGAAAATGACAGTTATAAAACATGCAAAAACTATCACATTAATAAGAAAAAGACTTTTATTCATATGCTTTATTTATTCTTAAAATAAATTATAAGGAAACAGTAGCAATCATGTCTATACACTGATGTATCAAATGTGTCAAAAATAAAAAGTTTGTATTTTCCAACTAGGCATGGAGACTCAGGCTTGCAATTCTATCTCTGGGGAATATGAAGGAAGTGCATCAGGACTTCCAGGCCACTCTAGATGGCAAATTTGAGTCAAGACTGCTCTAGATGAAACCAAGTTTCAAAAGCAAAGAGAGAAAAAGAGGAATGGAAAAAATATAATAGATATACACATACACATACATGCACATGTACAATACACACAAACACATACACTGTTGTCTCTCCAGAAATCAATAATATTTTATATATCTAAAACACCTTATTTAGGACCTGCAGAGATAACCTAGTTAGATTTTTTGCTATTCTTGTAGAGACTTGGAGTTCAGTTTCCAGCATCTGCATTTGGCATTTCAAAACTGTCTGTGACTCTAGCTCCAAGGTATCTGATGCCTCCTTCTGACCTATGCAGGTATCTGTGCGCGCGTGCACACACACACACACACACACACACACACACACACACACACACACACAGAGAGAGAGAGAGAGAGAGAGAGAGAGAGAGAGAGAGAGAGAGAGAGGAGTATAGTTTAAATGATAAATGATGAATCTGAGAAACGTTCTGTTAGAGGAACTCATTCAGAAATTACTAAAGTTCTACTTTCAACAATTTCAGCTTATGTAACAGAGGTATCTTTAAGAGTTTTGGTACCATTATAAATAGTGCACATGTTCTTTTGATAAATGTAATTTTGAAATATATTTAAGTCATCACATTTTAAATTGTCAGGTAAAAATGTTCATGCATATAATTAAACCTATTGCTTTATATTGTGACTTAAAACTAATCATTATAAAAAAAGTAAAAAAAAAATGCAGAAAAACCTATATATAATTTTTAAGCCTCATATTAGCTGTGGCAAACTTTAATATTAAATATTTCACTTTTAATTTATATGTATATGTGTGTGAGAGCCTGTATAACTTTTTACATGTGAGGTCAGTGACTGAGCATAACAGAAGTTGTTAGATCCTGGGGAGCAAGTTACAGAAGGTTGTCTGCTTGCTGATGTCAGGGCTAAAACTGAGTTTCATTCCTCTAGAACAGTATTTGCTCTTGATTACTGAGTATTTTTTTCTACTCCATGACCAACTTTTTAATATTTGTCTAGATAAACTACGTGGTAAGTGATGAGAAAATTTAATTTTAATAAAGTTATACAGAGCAACACAGTCTGTTTCAAAAATTATGGGAGTGATTGATATTTGAGAATTATAAGGACACTATATTTCATCCACAGAAAGAATTCGTAAAGGTCTCAAATAACTGAATGTTAAACATCATTCTACAATTCATTTTATAAAGGGAAGAAAATGATGTATGAAATAGTATAGCTGAATACATAAAATATTTTCAAAATGTCCAACTAATGAGATCATGGTATACCTCGCTTTAAAAGAAATTTTTATTTTCTCAGTTTATTTTTTAATATTTTAAGTGTTAAACTTGTACTCGGTCATAGATAACTTATGTATATAAGGAATACAAACAAAAACACAAAAAAAGAAAGAAAGAAAGAAAGAAAGAAAGAAAAAAAGAAAGAAAGAAAGAAAAGAAGGAAGAGAGAGAGAAGGAGAGAAAGGAGAGAACATTTTGAAGGATGCAGTATTAAAGACTCCATGTTTCTGAAATGTATTTTGGTATCTTCAGATCATTTTATCACAACTAATTAGCAACTTGCCAGATAAAATATTGTAAAGCTTTAATACTACGATTGCTTAGATTTTTTTGGTATTATAATTAATGAAGTTAATTTGGATTATAACAGTTGAAAATGTTAAAAGAGTAACGTGAGCTAGACTGGTTCACTTGTCTAAAAAGAATCAACTTTAGTTTTTTAACTTAAAACTTTTAAAGTTCTTGATATTTTTAGCAGAACATTATCTGTTTCCCTTCACAAAACAAATTAATATTTTAATTACACATACTGCTATTAGCAAAATATTAATCCAGCCACAATTCTAGTATAAATGTGGGAGAAATTATGGAGACCCCACTCCTGTTCCTAACCAGGGAGCATTGGTAATTGATAGTTGCTGTAGGAAGTCAGGGAGGGAGAGTAGTAGGATTTGAGAGGATTTGGATAAAATGGATGGGAGGGTTGGATATGATTATATTTTATTACCTATGTGCTTGGAATTCTTAGAAAATAAAAGATAAGTTACTCCATTGCAGTTGGAATACACATTTTGTTATAATGGCATTGACCTATCTAAGCAAGTATTGGTTCAAGGTATGAGTTTAGGAAATGCATGGGTAATTAGTTTTGGAACTTTTCATAATTAATATGTTTTATTTAACTCAAAATATTTTCTCAGATTTCTGTTCAGTGATCTCCAAATTATTTTAATTACTTTTATTTTTTATAGTCTAGTTGTTGTCCTCCTCCTGGTCTGCCATCTGACTATCCCTCATCCCATTCCTCCTCCCCCCATCTCTAAGAGGATGTCCCTTCCCCCATGCCCATTAGGCCTCCTTACTCCTTGGTGCCTCAAGTCCCTGGAGGGTTAGGTACATCTTCTCCCACTGAGGCCAGGCCAGGCAGTCTTCTGTGTATATGTGTTAGGGGCCTTGGACCAGCTCATGTATGCTGCCTGGTTGTTGATTCAGTAGTGTCTGAGAGATCTCAGGGGTCCAGGTTAATTGAGACTGCTTGTCTTCCTATGGGTTCACCGGATCTCCAAATTTTAAGTTGCAATTCTTGGTTTAGAAAAAAATAGTGTATTTATTTATATATTGCAAAAATGTATGTCTATGATTAGAAAATATATCAAATAAAAACCTTACTGCATCAAGGTTGGCAATTAATGACAGTAACAACATTGGGCATAAATCCATGTCTTATCATTTGTTTGATACTGTCCTCTTTTCTGTCAACTTTGTGTCAGAATTGACTATATCATCTGATACTTTACTGCCTGGTGTCCATGGAGAGCTATCTCAGCTCTTTCCTTGCTTTTTGGCCTGATGCTTGGTTTATTTGAACTTTCTTCAGTATACACGATTGTGCTTTTGGTGAAGATGACTGTAGTTTAAAGTGGATAATAATTTGCAAACTCACCAAGTTTAACAATCCTTAATAACCTGCAGCTAAATGCAACATGTAAAAAGCAAACATGCCCAGTGAGGATGAGGATGAGAAGGATATACTGGCTGTCAACAGACGCTCTGCAGCAATGTGTCCCATTCCACTCTGTTTGAAAGAAATCTTGAAACGCCCACACTGGTTAGGTACCTACACAATTCACACACCAGCTTTTTGCAAAAGCTTTGTTTACTACTCCTGACTTTTACCCTTAATAACTTCAAGTAAAATCCCTAGGAGTTTATTTCTTTAATTCTCTAGACTTGTCTTTTGCAATGCTTCTTTTCTTACTGAGATTATAAAAACATACATTATTTTTTCCTTCCCTTGCTGCCTTCTGAAATATCCTGTATGCCCCTCCTTGTTAACATATTCATCACCTCATTTTCCATTAATTGTTATCACATGTGTGTGGAAATAAATATTTCTAAATATAACCTGTTCAGTCTATATAATATCAATCATATATATGCTTACTTTTGTCCTTACCACAGTGTAGCCTCCACTCTAGAAATCCTTGATTTAAAAATCTATGTAGGCTATGAATAGTAAAAACTGATGTTAATGCTTAATTAATTTTCTTTTCTTTTTCTTTCTATTACTTTGAAGAATATCAGTATGTTTACAGAAAGAGCCCTATGTTAGACATTTAGTATCAGTGATTTGATGCAGGAAAGAGATTTCATTATCTTTATTGTTGTGTGGTAGTATGATGATAATGATCATGATGATGATGAATAATGACCAAAGTGTACTTTGCAGTGAGGATCCACTGTACTGTGTGGAATAATTATATACATCTGGAAAATTTGTGATAAGAGTTGTTTTGGTAACCAGCCAGAATATAGTTTAAATTCATTTCACCGTAATGTATGCAACACGGCTCTCTCTGTATTCATCACATAAGTCCTCTGAATCCCTGAAATGTCAAGTTTTGTTTCTATTATACCTTGAATTTCAGTTCACCACTACAAGCTATTTTTTAAGTGAACAAGACCTCAAGGCTCAGAAAAGATATATGAGAGTGAAGATTCTTGATTAGGGTTTCTTTTTTGTTTCTTTCCATATTGTGTTTCTTACTTTACGGGAACACATTATAAAAACTGGCATCCGTAACTCTAAGCAGAGAGGTGGTCTTTTGTAGACTACTAAATGAGAATACACACACTGTAAAGTGCTTTGACTTACTCAGTTGGTAAATCATTTCTGCTTTTCTTTTACCTTTGCTAAGCAAAATTTCACAGTAAAATGCTTAGAAAATAGCTTCGTCTTGGGTGAAAAATCAGAGTGCACTCATTTCATTTCTGGCCAATGTGTGAAGGTGATCTAGTCTATACTGCCTCTTAAAACAGTAACTGAACTCCATTGCAGCTCCAGTCCCAAACATAGGTTCACTGTGTGTTTCTTAGACCATTTGCTCTTCACATATTTTCTATCAGTAAAGTGGCCATCAGTAAGATCAATTCAATAATAGTGACCTTTCTTCACACGTAATTTCATACTAAGTGTATAGTGATTCATACTAAGTGTAAGGTGATATAACCCCTTACATGATTCTGCAAAACAGCAAGAAAAAAATTTGCTTTGTTGATTTTCTTTGGTAAGGGGTAGAAGTAAGGGGGGAGTGAAACCATTGATTGAAAAATAGTTTGCACTATGTAACAGACATGCTTGATACTACCACAATGAAATGTGTCCATTTGTAGGCTAGCTTTAAAAATTCACTGAAAACCAAGTACAATGTATCTTACCCTCCATCTCAGCTATTGGAAAGAGGTCAGTGCTTCCTATTTGTGTCAGTGGACCAGGGGAGATGACCAGCCCTCCTTGAAGCTGTGTCTTTAAGCATGCTCTAAACCTATAATGTGCAATTATCCGTAGTAACCTAGTTGGTGCCAGGCTATGGTTTCTCAAGCTTGCCTACAACTGTCTGTGTATGCCTTTGTGAATTTTTTAAATTCTCCTCAATCTCTCCCCCCTGGTACTCTCAAGAGTGCTTCCCATTTTTATTAAAAAAAAATTGCTTTATATGAGATTTTGTTGTGTGACTGACAAATAATGTCCTTGGGGAAGGTTCGAGAGAAGCATGTCATTTCAACTAAATAATATAACAATCATTAAACATACATTTTAATATTAAGACAACAGTTTTTTTTTTTAAAACAGGAACTATTTTCTGTATTGTAGATGTAGCCACTAGTTTAGTAAATTAGCATCTACAGAATCTCCTCCAAGACAATGATGTCACTAGCACTTAATAGCTAGGTGTCTAGTACCAGGCAGGCCTATCTCTCTTGTTGAGAAGACCTTAAGTCCGATAAGTCCAGTTGCTAAGGTACATGTGTCACCGCTGCATCTGAAGGACTGTAATGCCACGCTGGTTGTTGATGTAGTTCATGAATATCATGGTTTGGTAGGACTGTTGGTTGCCCAACCCTGTCCTTTGGGAAGTTACATGGCTTCTTGTGCTACCACGAAAGCTAGTGCTCGGGGAAGTATCATTAAAGTCAATTCCTACGCTGGGAAAATTTGGGACCTGTTTTTGAAGCATAAAGCGTCTTAAGCAACAGACTCACCTTCCATCTCTGGTGAGTGACTAAGGCCGATAAGAGCAAGCCAAATGTTTTTGGGAGTCAATTCGAAAGCTCTGGTCAGCAAACTCATAAGAGGGCTTCTCATATCTGGTAATGGAGTTCTTCTTATATGGTCTTTGGCTCTGGTAGAGACATCCATCTTCCCAGATGTAAAAGTTCATTAAAACTATATATGAAAATTTATATACTGGTGAACCTGCTATAGAATATTTAACATTTTCAGAGTTCTCTCTTGGTGGTCAAAGACTGGTCCAAGGCAGAAGCTATTGTGAGGTGGCAGCCAATAATGATTACTGAAACTAAATAGTTGTCGAAGTGCAGATAATACGTGATTGATTATAGGGTGCCTAACTGCAATTAGAACAACCTAGGACCCATGACACATCACAGAAGAGAGAACAGAAAAATTGTAAGGACCTGTGGGGTTAGCAGTGTGTACTGCATCCGCTCAGGGCTCGGGCCTCTGGTGGAGGTGGGACACGGGAGTTTTGGCTGTGCTTACCCACACCAGCACGGGGCTGGCATTGGGCTATGGGAAGCCTCAGAACCCCACTCTGGGGGTGGAGGGAGCACAGCCTGAGGTCCTGAGGACTGAAGGAGTTGGCTCAGGGACATCCGGTTCTTAGATTCTTGAGCACCCAGGTGCTGCTGGGAGCCATGGAAGAGCTGAGAACAGAGTGCGGGCCCATGGGCTGGATCTAGCCCAGGCAAAAGGGGAAAAGAGGGGAACGTTCCGTTTGGGTCCTGCGAGGAGAAGCGTCCTTAACTTATTCATCAGGCAGCTTGGCTTAGTGGAGGCTATGACTGGAAGTGCTGAAGAGGCCTCCTGCAGGAGATTAGAACAGCTCCCTAGGTGAAGATCTGCTCCAGAGGATCCCGATGAAAAGAGAAGGTCCTTGATTTTAAGGTATTTATTGTGGTGGTGGAGAGTGGCAATGAGTAAAACGATACCCCACTTTCTCAGGGCGGGCCTGAGGTTAAATACCTTTTGCAGGGAGAAGTGTCTGGGAAGGGGAGTTTACTGACTAAGACCTTCAGGCCTTTAGGTACTTCATTAAAATAGAGATCTGTCTTCAGGGTAGGTGATCTGTGGTCATGTCCCCTTCCTGTGGAGGGGCTTGAGGCATTGCCCTTACATGATTGATGGCCATAAAATTATGGAGAGCTGAGGCCTCTTGTCAGGAGCCTGGTGTCCTGGCAAAACGCCTACCATCCCTTACAGGGTTATCCCCTGTCAGGTTACCAGAGTTTCCAACTTGGCTCAACCAGAAACCAGGCTGCCTTTCATGGTCCTACAAGGACCCAAGGACCAGGATGCCCACCATGATGTGCCTTCTTCTAGACAACACGTGGAAGTTGTATTCACGTAATCTCAACAACAATACAAGAACCACACACTGTCAATACCAATCAATATACCATTGTGGACAGAAGAATTTTAACAAGACCTGACTCTGGACGGAGAGCTATAAGTAACCAATAATTGACCAGTATCCTTAGGGGAATGTCCCCATTATAGACTATCCAAACACAAGTGGTCAACCCTAAACACACACACAAACACAAACACACATATATGTATATACATATACATATATGTATATACATATACATATATGTATATACATATACATACAGAAGCACCATCAGGCACCATTAAATTGACTTATTCTGATGTGTGTGTGTGTGTGTGTGTGTGTGTGTATGTGTGTGTTTTATCCAATGCCCCCTCTCAACTCTCTGTTCATCCATAAACTACATACAAAACAGAACCACGCATGTACCATCTGAACAATGGCTTATCAGTTGATCCACTCTCCTATGAAACTGATTGGCAACACTGACCATCAGACCTCTATCCTATGCATTTACAGATAAATGAGTGGATATAGTTCTCACTTATTTTATTTAATTATTTTAAGCATGTAAACTACATCTGATACAACTCTATCGTTTAAGTTTTCAACAGCTCTTCTATCCATTGTCCTTTCCTGTAAGCCCTTGGCCCATATCTTAGGAGACTACATCAACGCCAAATGAAATGACAGGGCTAATTCTGGAATTGTATATGTGTCACACTTATTACTACCTTAATTTTATAAAACAGGAAACCCATAAGATAACTTATGTTTATGCAGATCATAAGGGCATTTGAATCAAAGTAGTTTGGATTGAGTTCTGTAATATTAAATACTACATAAGCCTTTTGATTACAATGTGTCTTGAGAATTTGTGATATGTGCATGCATGTCTTAAACACCTATCATTGTCCATAAACTTCCTTTTATCTAACCTATGTCTTCTATATTGTATATTAAGACTGGTACTCTCTTTACATAGCAAGTTTTTCCACAACTTTACAATGAGTCTTTCTAAGACTTTACAAAGAGTCTTTCTATATAAACAAGAAATTACCAATTAGTTTATTTGCCTGACCAGAAACCAGTATAATTAAACATGTGATTCTAACTTTTTGCTTTATTAGAATTTTGTGAGCACATTTTTGTGCATCTTGGTGAAAACTCCAAATTTTACCGGACCTATCTGAAATGTGATCCCAATGGCTTTAGTACTAAACATGTTTAAATTAGGATGAGTCTACTAAAGATTTAGGATTTTGTTATATATGTTGCTATCAATTTTCAATCATAAGGTCTGATTATTGAAACATATTCCCCTAATGCCTTACATTAGGTGATACTGTAAGCAGGTGCCTTTAGAGTAACATGAGTTGGTTCAGGTCTTTTTATATTGTGTAAAACTATATTCCATTTTAGAGGTCAGATATATTATCTTTTATTTTCACGGTACTGGGAATACCAGTTGAAGTAATTTAGGATTGTAATAGACATGTAACTTCTAGATACCAACCAAGATCCTCAGTTGCAAGTAGGCTTCTTTCTGTACATAGATGCTGTCTACAAACACTCTTATCTGCAGATGAAAAATAGTTTGTGATATAGCATTGTATAATTTTTTTTTGGATTTTTCAAGACAGGATTTCCCTATGTAGCCTTGGCTGTCCTAGAACTCACTCTGTAGACCAGGCTGGCCTCAAACTCCATTTGCCTCTGCCTCTCAAGTGCTCAAGTGCTGGGATTAAAGGCGTAAGCCACCACTGCCCGGCTGCATTGTATAATTTAATAGTAGTATCCATTAATAAAGAATGAGAGTCTGTAGTGGTAGGGAAGACATAGCAGACAGCTGGGGCAGAAAGCTGAGGTAACACATTTCCAACTACATTCAGAAAACAGAGAAGAGATTGAAGTCTGGAGAGACTAGAAAATCTCAAATCCCTGCCTCTCACCTCCAGCAAAGTTCTATATCCTAAAATATCTGCAGAAATTTCCCCCAAACACTTCTACCAACCAGGGAAAACTATTTAAATATGTGAACTTAGGTAGAAATTTCTTATCCAAACACCACAGTGATTATGAAGCAATCATCTAGGTTAATTACCTTGGTGTGCAGTAAAAACCATAAGAATAAATATAAAATATGTAGCATGCAGACTACATATGTAATTAGTTGATTTTGCTGTTTCTTGGTCTATGGTTCCAAGGCTGACCACTCTGAACTGCCAAGCCTATAATTGGCATTGCGTTTGTGTTTGCAGGAGGCTAATTCTCCTTCTTGCAGAAGCCAATAGTTGCCTATAGTTCTTTGTTGAAGGATGGGGCCTCACAAAACTTTTCTTCTTTCATATTATCATGCTAAAAAAGTATAGCAAGTTATGACTTTAGATTTGAGAGTGGACCCCACAAACACCTGGGGAAACTTCAGATCCTTTAGATAGATCTGAATCTTTTGTGACTTCCACAAACACTCTTTCAAGGAGACAACAGCTATTTCTTCAGCTTGAAATCTGAATTTGCTTTTGAGTGATTAAGCTTAGGGTACAGTTTAGCTGGGATTTAGATAAGCTAAGAAATAAAAATTGTACATTCTGAGATTGTTTCGCAGAAACTCTACTGTGTTTTGTACAGATTATGACATATGTCAATATTTACGTCAGTATGTTCGTTTTGGCTATTTTGTTGTCCTCCAACATAGTATGCCATCCTAGTTTATTTTGTGCTAAGTAATAAGGTTTTCCTCTTTTACTAATACATTTCAAATGTCTTCACCATTTTATAGTCTGTTTCCTAATCTTGTTTCAGTAATTTTTTGTGGGTAAAAATCAAGAGTCATGGTTATGTCTCTGAAGGCTGTGGATATCATTGCTCCTTTCCACATGGTTAGCTGTGGTTCATCACTGTGGGACCTGTAGTGCCTCTGCAAGCTGAACATGCATGGAATCTTTGCTTCCACAGGACTAGAATTTCCTTGCCCTGACTCTCACTTCTCTACAGAATAAACTTGAAGCAATAGTGTTTGTTCAGTTCAGATTTTCCTCAGTTCTTCACATATCTATTTACTGTTCTATGATAATGATGTTATGATATCCCTCTGACATATAGAAATATAGGAATTTATTGTCTATCGAAGGTATCTTAGTGGAAACTAATGAGCTAGCAGACTGCTACTGGATAAGGCACTGATAATTTCATGGATATAAAATTGAAGGTTCAAAAGGACATGTGAGGGAACATTCTAGTTGTTTTATATTATATTTCCTGAGTGTATGTCCTGTGTGACTCAGGACCAGGTGATCTGTGTCAGTTCACTCATGAAGGTCTATTTTTATTTAACATACTATAGTTCAATTCAGTAAACACTTAGAATAATTCATAGTACAAAAATGAACCATGTAGTCTAAGAATGTACCTTTTGTTCCAGTAGTTATGCCAATCACAAAATTAGTGGACAAACATATCTTTACAGGGCACAGTATGACAGCAATCATTTGGTTGCCAACTTCTACTCTTTACATTTTCCTTTTGGATTTAGAGAAGTGGTTCTATTGGTATGACACCTAATATCTGACTCTATACAAAATTTACTTACCATACCTTGTTTAGAACACATAGATGTTTTATGATCTAGGCTAAGAGTTGTTTAATTACTTCTACTGTGACAATCCAGTGAAAACAATCTTCTGTCTAGTTTCTTTACCATAGTAAAGAAACCCCTCTTCAGTTGGACATTGACAAGGGAAGAGAACCAAACTGGAGAACATAGAAACTGTGACTGTGTTATGCCACTGTTTAATATTCCTTGAAACAACCTTATTTCTATTCAAGAAATACACACTCCCTTTCAAAAGCCACATGATGTTTGTGTACTGTTATACTGATCATCCAGCTGATAGGTTTACATCATGAGAGATAAAGAAAGCCATGTATCTGCCCTTATTTTCAGGTAATACACCAACAAATCTCAAGTCTTTTTTTTTTTTCCTCTAAATGTTAGCATTAAAAATGTGCGATATATTTCTGAAAATTCTATGGATGCCATCCTGAAGTGTAAGCCCAGGATTTTATCAGTGAAGGGTCATTATTCTTTAGTCATTCTAGAGTGTGCATCTCCTTTAATATCAAAGGCTTTAGTTGTTTACTCTCCTCCACCTTGTTCTTCCCTAACTTACTGGAAAGCTTCACATTACTTCCTTTCCATGCCCAGTACAATTTTGAAGTGTGAGGCTTGATCATTAACAGTAGAGCTTCATATCAGATTGAAATTACCATTGCTGGAATCTAATCCATCAAGGTACATGAGGATACATATTCTCTGTTATTTCAATTATCACTATTTCAAGAAAGAGGCTTATTTTTTTCAGTGTTTGATAAAGATAGCTTCTATCTGCAATTCATTATA
>JADRCD010104718.1:0-10276 GCA_019843815.1 Montemys delectorum | reverse complement strand
CACACACACACACACACACACACACACACACCCGTGTACACAGACCTACACACAAGCTCACACACACATATGCACAGAGACACACACACACACACACACACACAGCCCCGTACCCCAGCCCTCCCGCCGTATGCTATGTGCAGAGCAGCAGAAACAACGAGCCCTGCTTCAATAAAACAGAACTGACCCCACCCACCCAAGGCTGTCCACTGAGCTCCACAAGTGCAGGCGCACAACGCACACCCACGGCACAAGTGAGACAGCGAGGCTAGAGTTCTCTCTGCTTGTAGAAGCATGCGAGCTGTGGAGGTGCAGTGGTGCCACATGGCTCTAAGACAGGACAAGTTCTTACCTAGGGTGGTGGGTTCTAGTGTATCCAAGGGAACAAATCAAATGCATGTTTAAAAAGATGCCTTCGGGCTGGGCGTGGTGGCGCACACCTTTAATCCCAGCACTGGGAGGGCAGAGGCAGGTACATCTCTGAGTTCAAGGTCCGGTAAAGCCAGGGCTACACAGGACAACCATGTCTCAACAAACCAAAAAAAAAAGCAAGCCATCAAGCTGGGCATGATAGTCCATGCCCCCAAGCCCAGGACGTGAGAGGCTAAAGGGGCTGGTCCAGCAAAACGGCACAGAGGGTGAAGGGACTTGCTACAAAGACTGATGACCTGTGTTTGACCCCTGGAAGCCCTCTGGGTAGAAGGACAGATCAAGCTCCCACGAGGTATTACTGCAGAAGCAGGGTGATCAAGAGTTTGAGGCCTGGGTGGATTATATAGTGAATAATGCTTATCTAGAATGAATGAATGAATGAATGGATGGATGGAATAAGGAAGTGGAGCCAGAAGTGGTGGAGCCTGCACCCAGCACCAGAGACAAAGCAGGAGGATTCAGAGCTCAAGCAGGGAGAGGCTACCTGAGATACAGCAGCAGCAGCAGCAACAGCAAATTCTAAATTAAAAAAAAAATCAACTTTTAACTTACCTCCATTGGTCTCCTGATATACAACAGATTTCCCCAATTCAGCACCAAGACGTCTATTACACAAGAAAACAAAACAAAAAGAGATGGTAAGAACATACAACTAATTAACCCAGCATTCTAGAAGCTGAGGCAGGAGGATTGCTGAAAGGTGAAGGCCAGTCTGGGATACACAGCGAGTGGCAGGCCAGCCAGGACTATATAGCAAAACCAAACTTTAAAAAAACAAAAAAAATAAGTAAAAGCCAGGTGTGGTAGCTCACGCTTTTAATCCCAGCACCTGGGAGGCTGAAGCAGGCGGATCTCTGTGAGGCTATCCTGGTCTACAAAGCTTACTGAAAAATTAGCATAGCAAAAAGGCAAAACCACTAATTTTTTTGGGCAGTGGTGGTGCATGACTTTAATCCCAGCACTTGGGAGGCAGAGGCAGGTGGATTTCTGAGTTCGAGGCCAGCCTGGTCTACAGAGTGAGTTCTAGGACAGCCAGGGCTATAGAGAAACCCTGTCTCGAAAAACAAAAAAAAAAAAAAAAAAAAGAAAAAAGAAAAAAACAAACAAAAACCCCTGTCTTTAACCCCCCCAAACAACAACAACAACAACAAAAAAAAAAAAACTAATTTTTTTCTTTATTTTATTTATATGTGAGTACACTGTAGCTGTCTTCAGACACTCCAGAAGAGGGCATCAGATCTCATTACAGATGGTTGTGATGCACCATGTGGTTGCTGCGAATTGAACTCAGGACCTCTGGAAGAGCAGTCAGTGCTCTTAACTGCTGTGCCATCTCTCCAGCCCCAAAGCACTAATTTTTAAAGTGCCCTCTTCAGCTAGAGCTTTCTCAAGGCAAGGACATGTGTGACAAGTCTGACCCATTATAAACAAGCTCAACTTTCATATTTAAAGGGATCCTTCGCCTGGACAAGAAAGACAAATAATCAGAAATAGAAACCAGGGCTGGAGAGAGGACTCAGAGGTTGCGAGCACTGACTGCTCTTCCAGAGGTCCAGAGTTCAATTTCCAGCAACCACATGGTGGCTCACAACCGTCTGTAATGAGATCTGGCGCCCTCTTCTGGTCTTCAGGCATATGTGCAGACAGAACATTCTATAAATAATAAATAAATCTTAAAAAAAAAAAAAAAAAAGAAATAGAAACCAGACAGCAGAAGCTGTTTCCCTATACTCTCCTAAATCCACTTCAAAGTCCAAATGATAATAAAACAGGTGGGGCTAAGAACTTTAGAAATTGAAAATTTAAATGTTCAAAGTCAAGTCATTTATGCTAGGAGTCCATGTGCGCCACTTGTACTGCCAGAATCAGAAAGCCTAAGGCCAGAAAATCACACCAGGGTAGTAAGATCTTATCTCAGAAAACCAAAGTCAGTGATGGGTGTGGCGTTCCGGCAGCAGAAGCAGCCCCGTAGTGGTGGCGCACGCCTTTAAATCCCAGCTCTTAGGAGGCAAAGGTAGGTGGATCTCTGAGTTCAAGGCCAGTCTGGTCTATAGAGTGAGTTCCGGGACATACAGAGAAAACCTGTCTCGAAAAACAAAAACAACAACAAAAAGTGTGTGTGTGTGTGGGGGGGGGTTTAGTAAATTCCAGGCCAGCAGGGGCTACAACAAAGCCTGTCCCATAAAGGAGAGGGCAAATGGCGCATTTTGTTACTTATTACTAAAAAGCTTATTTTATAAAGGGCCCTTAGAGCTCTTTATACCAGGGCTCTAGTGAAAGCAGGCCGTTTAGTAGACAGGGATTATCAGCGGGACACCGGGAGGCCCTGGTCAGCAGGATTCATCTCCATGATCTGCACCAAGTTCGGGCTCTCGCTCCCATCCCTTCCCCATAGAACCACCCACATTCTACAAATAAGGTTATAAAAAAAAAAAAAAAAAAAAAAATCCCGTCCCTCACCCAGCGTCAGAGAGTCGGTGAACAACAGACAAGCCCGGGGGCCGCAGGGTCCCCGAGGTCAGTGACTAACACGACGCTCCACACGCACACACCCCTAAGCAAAGACTTTTGTACAACTGATCCTGCACACTTGTAATCGCGGCTCTCCCCAGCCTAGCCCCAAGTACTTCTGACGCTCCTCCCTGAGCGTCCCGACCCTTCGGTCTAGGATAGACCCACACCGCCCGTCGCGTTCGGGACGCCTGGAAATGGCGATGGTCTGATAGAAACAGGGCAAGCGCAGCAAAGCCTGCAAGGGTTAAGAGTGCGCCGCGGCCCTGGGACGGGGTCTGGAGTCGTCCCGGAGCCTCCGCTCGCAGGCGCCGAGGGGAAGGTGGCGGGGAGCGGGGTCAGGGCTTACTCGGTGATGCGCCTGGCCAGCTCCGTGCAGGCGGCCGTGGAGTTGGCCGAGAAGACCCGGTAGCCGGTGCGGGCGGCGTTCATGGCCGGCGAGGCGGCGGGCCGGGCCCGCGGGACGCGCAGAGCGGAGCACGCGGACAGCGGGGGCAGCAGCAGCAGCTTCCTGGGCATCCTCCGGTCCGAGGATGGAGGAGGCTACGGCGGTCCGCGCGGGGACGCCGACGGCGGCGACCGGCGGGGGCGCGGAGGGACGAGGCGCGACCGACGCGCAGCCGCCGCCTCTGCGTCCAGATGGATCCCTAGCTGCCCCGGAGCCGCCGCCGAGCTCCGCAGCCTCCTCGGGACCCCGCCCCTCCGCGACACCGAGTCGCGCGGCTAGAGCGTCCGCCCCGCCGCCATCGCGGAAAAGGGCAGGGAGGCGGGCATCGCCCCGAAACCCTGTTCCGACACGTACGCCACTGACTCGCGTGCTCGCTTGATTCTTGAGTCTCTCAGGACAGGCATTTTTTAATGTCACTCTTTGGGGAGGGGCGGCTACGCTTAGTGGTGCTTCCAGACGTTTTGAAGTTTACCGCCAGGAGCTAAGATGTCCGCCCAAGGACAGGAGACAATCTAGCCTCGCATCTCTATGCTGGACAAGCCCCCGGCGCTCCCCTCTACGCTTGCGCGCCGGCTGGAGTTTATTTGAAGAGGGATGGACGGCCCTTTCGGGCTTGTTGAGGGCAGTTATTCTAAATACTCCGGCGTCTGGCCGTGAGGCCTCTCCTAGACGTTATCCCGTGTCTGCACGTGAGGTGAGGCTGCATTCCTGCCAGTTTTTGTTCTCAGTTCTCCATCCCAGCGGCGCCCTCGCTCCCATCCGTCCTCCACTACCCCAGCCGCTCTGCCCGCAGGAGCTTGCCCTTTGAGACTACGGATAGCGCGTGTTTTCATTTACTTTTGTGTAAACAGGCCTGGCAGAAATGAAGCCGTCTAAACAGACATTTGAGTCTCTCGATCTATCAGACTGTTTGAAAAACGGACCCCGAAGAAATAAGGATTGCCCACCCACCCACCTCAGGGATGTCATGCTGGGAGAAAGAAAAAGCTCCAAAGGGACTGGGAGCATGACTTCCAGAAACAGCTTTCACACAGCTCCACACTTCTCAGACCACCTTACAGACCGAAGCCCACACAAGGGAGTCTCACTGGTGGTCCGGACCGCCCGTGGAAGGGACGGCTTAGGTGGGCAATCCTTGGCCTTCTGCTTACATTATTAAAAAAAAAAGATTTATTATTTCATGTAAGTACACTGTAGCTGGATGATATGATGGATGGTTGTGAGCCGCCATTTGGTTGCTGGGATTTGAACTTAGGACCTTCAGAAGAACAGTCGGTGCTTTTAATTGCTGAACCATCTATATCACCAGCCCCCTTCTGCTTACTTTTGTTGTTGTTGGTGGTGGTGGTTTTGGTTTTTGGGTTTTCGAGACAAGGTTTCTCTGTATAGCCCTGGCTGTCCTGAAACTCACTCTGTAGACCAGGCTGGCCTCGAACTCAGAAATCCACCTGCCTCTGCCTCCCAAGTGCTGGGATTAAAGGTGTGCGCCACCACCGCCCAGTTTTCTGCTTACTTTTTAAATCTCCCTTCTGGACCTGGAGGACAGACTTGGGGGCTTCTCTGGATTCCTTTGTTCCTCTTACCGATGTTGCCTTGTTGAATAATCTCCCTTTTCTGCTTTCTGTTTTCAATTCGGCTTTTAATTTTCTTTAAATGCCTATGAGCATTGAGTCTACCTGTCTCTGCGCACCATGCATATGCAGTGTGCGCAAAAGCCACAAGAGGGTGTCAGATTCTCTGGAACTGTAGCTTGGAGTCAGTCCTGGGCTACTGGGTGCTGGGAACCGAACTTGGGTCCTCGGGAACAGCAGCCAGTGCTCTTAACTGCTGAGCTGTGGGAATGTTCTTTAGCATAGGGGAAGATTTAGGGGTGGCTCCTCTGCTGAAAAGCAAGGAGGGGGCACTTTCTGATAATCTCCCTGCAGCTGAGGACATAACTACTCCATGAACCCAAGATGTTTTGGAAGAAATTCAAGGCTCTTGAGAGCTGTGCGTGCAAGGGTCAAGGAAGCTAACCTCATGCACCTGGGCATGGGGAAAATGTTTATTGTAAGATAACGAGGACTTGAGCATGCTCCTGCCATGAGGAAATACCGAGAACTGTGCTACATGATTGTTGCTAGAATCCATTTTTAGCCTCACTGCGCTTTACTATAAAAGGTTTCTTACATTAAAGGCTTTTTGCCATTTGCCAGCAGAGCGGTGGTCCTCTCGTTCTCATTCAGTCACCCTCTCTACTTCAGCCTCACTCTTGTCCTCTGGTTCTGACACTGAGCCATCCCTCCATTAGCAATTTTTGTTTTTTGTTTGCTTGTCTCTTTGTTTCTTTTTCAAAATAGGGTTTCTCTGTGTAGCCCTGGCTGTCCTGGAACTCACTCTGTAGTCCAGGCTGGCCTCGAACTCAGAAATCCGCCTGCCTCTGCCTCCCAAGTGCTGGGATTAAAAGCGTATGCCACCACTGCCCAGCTCCAAGTTGACAATTTTAAGTCACATATTAAGGAAGATGGCCAGATCTGCTTGGGCACAGATTGTGACCCTCAAGCTTGAGTACATTAGCCCTAATCCGAACCAATAAGTCCTCTGGTCTCACCTCATAACCTGTTTCCTGTTAAGGCACAGTACTAGTGCTTTTCCCTTCCCACTCTTTAACTCATGGCAGGTCCCCTCCTCTGTCCTATTCTCTCACTGTTAGTCAAGGACCAGACGCCAGGTACCACAGCACAAGGGTGAAGTTCCAGTGTCTTGAAAGGATCACGGATTGCTAGTACCGATCTTACAAGGCAGGGATTACAAAACACGTTCATGGCCCTGGCAACCTGAATCTAGACCATGATCCTGGTCAACCAGTCCTGGGGCGCATGCTCAGTAAACTCTCCCTGTCTGACTGAGATTGGTGTTCGTGAGGTTTGTGAGGTGACTCCTGGACCCCAACATGTTTGATCTTATGCTATGACACATACCAGAGAAAATATAAAATGGAAAATTATGTAGTTAAGTTTCTGGTTTCACCAATTTTAATCCAAAATTGACTGGATCCATTGCTTCAGGTCTGAGCCAAAATGGAATATCTTTTTTTTTTTTTTTTTTTTTAAAGACTTATTTATTGGCTGGGCAGTGGTGGCAAGCACATTTAATCCCAGCACTTGGGAGGCAGAGACAGTCAGATCTCTGAGTTCAAGGCCAGCCTGGTCTACAAAGTGAGTTCCAGGATAGCCACGGCTACACAGAGAAACCCTGTTTCAAAACAAAAAACAACAACAACAAAAAAGACTTATTTATTTTATTTATGAATATACCTACCATAGCTGTCTTCAGACGCACCAGAAGAGGGCGTCAGATCCCATTACAGATGGTTGTGAGCCACCGTGTGGTTGCTGGGCATTGAACTCAAGACCTCTGGAAGAGCAGTTAGTGCTCTTAACCACTGAGCCATCTCTCCAGTCCAAAATGGAATCTCTTAATATCGGAAGTGCATGGTAAGGGCTTAAAGAGGAAAGTTTAGTTTTCTTTGGCAAGTCAGTTGTGTGGGATGGTGTTTTGCTGGGGGAGACATGTGAAGGAGTATTTTCCTGAAGCAGAAACAGGTGAAAGGATGTTTTGCTAAAGCAGTCAGGTGAAAGGACGTGTGATGAAGGCTCTTCGCTAAGAACACACATGTATTGGTATATCTTACGTTGCACTCCTGAGCTCTGCCTATGGTGACCCCATACAGAGAAACATGCCAAAGAACTTCTTGTGAGGTTCCTGTGGGTTAGGGACTCCGTCAGACTGGCAGAGTGATGTCAACTGGTACAGATTCAGGTGGGGTTTTGCTAAGACAGACTCTTGCAGTGAGGCAAGACCTGTTTGAGGACACATACTGTTAGGGGGCAGTATAAATAGGACCCAATGGATAGTGACAGGGCTTGCATAGCTAGCCTTGTGACTCTTCTTCGTCTTTGCTAATCTTCACTTCGTTGAGAGAAGCATGGACGAGAACTTCTGCTGGTCTCCGTCACTCCTGCTGACTTGTGCTGATTCAGCAGAGGCCTGGCTGTTTCCTCTGGGTCGTACCACTGCGGCTGATTCATGTTTGCTATCCTGACACTACTGAACTGGAGAACTGGACGGCTGGTGTCCTGACAATTGGAGATTGAAATCGCTCCAAAGAACAATTTCTAAACAGGTCCGCTTCCCTGGTATCCTAAAAACCTTTCTTTTCCACTACCTCGGGTGGGTGGTGGGCTAGAAGGGAGGCTGAAGCACTTAAGAACCATCATTAAGCTCTCTCTCTCTCTCTCTCTCTCTCTCTCACACACACACACACACACACACACACACATGTGGAGAGCCCCTGGGCCGCACCCTAAGATGGCACTGTCTTCTGCTCCTTTCAGCACTGCCCTGATAAACAAGTCCTTATTTGGTTGTGCTTGCTGGCCTGGCTTGCTTCTGCGTTTAGTGGCCTATCTGCATGCACCACGTGGCCTGCTGAGATAGGCTCAGGATGGAGCATTTAAGGGCTAAGGGAGGTGCCCGAGGGGTCAGAAGATTGTTCAAGGTTACTGAATAAACTGCTTAAAGAAGAGCTCTTGGGTTCGGTCGTTCTTGCTGGCCGTGATGGTCGTGACACACACACACACACACACACACACACACACACACACAAAGAACCATCATTAAAAGTAGGTTTTGGGACTGGAGAGATGGCTCAGTGGTTAAGAGCACTCACTGCTCTTCCAGAGGTCCTGAGTTCAATTCTCAGCAACCACATAGTGGCTCACAACCATCTGCAGTGGGGTCCGATGCCCTCTTCTGGAATGCCTGAAGATAGCAACGATGTACTCATATATATACATAAATAAATAAATCTTTTTTTTTTTTAAAGTAGGTTTTAAAAAAATCAAAGCAACAAGGGCTCCTTTCAATCTGTTCACCCATTCACAAGTCTCTGACTAGGGCTACCAAGAGCTCTTTTTTTTTTTTTTAAGATTTATTTACTTATTATATGTAAGTACACTGTAGCTGTCTTCAGACACACCAGAAGAGGGCATCAGATCTCATTGCGGGGGGTTGTAAGCCACCATGTGGTTGCTGGGATTTGAACTCATGACCTTCTGAAGAGCAGAAGGTGCTCTTCCCCACTGAGCCATCTCACCAGCCCTACCAAGAGCTTTTAATGGAGCCGTCCACAGTAATCTCCCCCTATCTCAGACCTCCAGCACTTACTGATGGGAGCCTTGCATATGGATAGGAGCATCCCATGCTGATGGGAGCATCCCTTGGGGGACTCAAATCTGTGCCACCAACTGTGACACTTAAGCAGGTGTGAACCTTGCAATCCAGTCTTCACACATCAGCCAGCCCGAGCTCTGCATATTCAGAACCCATCAGACCCTCCCAGTCCCCCCCCCCCCCCCACAATAAATCTGTAGCTCTCCATTGCT
Organism: Montemys delectorum; assembly: GCA_019843815.1. Classification (NCBI taxonomy): domain Eukaryota; kingdom Metazoa; phylum Chordata; class Mammalia; order Rodentia; family Muridae; genus Montemys; species Montemys delectorum. The sequence continues at coordinate 1,459 of JADRCD010104718.1, read as the reverse complement.
TTTGGAATAAAAACTAGCTTTCCTCCAGAAGAAGCAAACCAGTTGCCTTTACTCTCATGCCAAAATTTAGATTTCTGTGACCTCAAGGGGTGTGGGGCTCTGGGGCTCTCTACTTACCAGGAAGTAATTAGTTCTGTAGATGTCTGTGTCCTTCTTCTTCCTCCTCTTCCTCTTCTACTCCTCCCTCTCCCTCTCCCTCTTCCTCTTCCTCTCCTCCTCCTCCCTCTCCCTCTCCTTCTCCCTCTCCCTCTCCCTCTCCTTCTCTTTCTTCTTTGAGGAGTGGGGAGGGGGCAGGTCAAGAGTGACCTATGTCACTGAGGATGATCTTGAACTCTGATCCTCCTGCCTCCACATCCCAAGTGCTAGGATTACAGGCCTGCATCGCCGCACCCAGGTTATGCTAGGCTGGGGATTGACTCCAGGACTTGGTGTGTACCAAGCAAACACTCTACCAACAGAGCTAAGTGCCCTATCTCACCACCCACTCTCCTCTTATCTCGTTGTAATAAAGTAATTTGGAAACCTGAATCTTATCAGAGAAGGCCAAGGGTAAACTGCAGCAGAAAGGCCCATAATACAAGAGAGGGTTTCAGAGCATGTGCATGGCATTTTTTTCTTTTCTTTTCTTTTTTTTTTTTTTTTTTGTCTCAGGGAGCAGGGAAGTAGGCTCCCAGGGGTCCAATGAGTAGATGCCTCATCACCTCAGCTCCTGACTGGAAAGTATTCCTACCATCCCCCTTCCCCTTCCTCAAGGAGAAAGGGGACACATGACCCAGATGACCCTCCTTGACATCCCGTTAACAAAACTCCATCTCGATGGGCAGTGGTGATGCACTCCTTTAATCCCACCTAAGGCAGGAGGATCTCTAAGTTAGAGACCAGCCCACTTCACAGAGCAAGTTCCAGGACAGCCAGAGGTACACACAGGAACACTGTCTCAAAAAACTAAACCAAACAAACCAAAACCAAAACACAAAACTCCAGGGCCAACCTAGATTCAAAGGAGGACACGCCATCTCTACCGTAGCCACTCACCCTGGGACGCCCCCTGCTGGCCACTAAGCTGCTCAGCACCAGGATAGGCCTTTCCAGGGCTCCAGAAACCTCAGGCTGACTGGTAGTCATTGTCACAGACTGAGCTCTTTGTCCTCAAGTTCAGGGTTGAAGCCTGACACCCCCCAGGCCAGGGCTTTAGGCTTTGGGGAGTAGCTGGGAATAGATGACAGTGGAGTCCCAACAAGGGGGCGTCACTGAAAAGAGGAAAAGATGCCAGAGTGTCCTCTTTCTTCCCAGTGTGAGGATATAGTAAATAGGCATTGTCTGCCACTAAGAGAGAGAGAGAGAGACCTTCGCCAGAGCCAACCATGCTAGCTCCCCATGAGACTTCCAGCTTCAAGAACCAGGTGAGGTGGCCATGTATGGGGGCATACATCTTTTTTTTTTTTTTTTTTTTTTTTTT
>JADRCD010104714.1:0-14758 GCA_019843815.1 Montemys delectorum | reverse complement strand
TCTTTAAGGGCTTCTACTTGTTTACCCATGATCTCTTGTAATTCTTTAAGGCATTTTTTTGTTTGTTTGTTTCCTCTTTAAGGGCTTGTACCTCTTTACCTGTGTTCTCCTATATTTCTTTAAGGGAGTTATTCATGCCCTTCTTAAATTCCTCTAACACCATTGTGAGATATGATTTTAGATCCAAATCTTGCTTTTCCATTGTTTTGGGATATCCAGGACTTGCTGTGGTGGGAGTACTAGATTCTGATAAAGCCAAGTAGTCTTGATTTCTGTTGGTAAAATTCTTGCATTTGTCTTTTGCCATCTGTTGATCTCTGGTCTTAGATGTTCTTACTGTCTCTGGCTGGAGCTTGTTCCTCCTGTGGGTCTGTAAGCCTGTGTCAGCTCTTCTGGGAGATCAGCTCTCCTCTGGTAAAACCCAGGCACCGATTGTTGTGGATCAATTGTCCCTCCTGAGTCCTGGGGTCAGAGCACACACTGCAGACAGTATCTCCACTTGCAGGAAAGGTGCAGAAGGTCTGTGGATCTGTTTTTCTTCCTAGGTGTGGTCTGAGGTAGAAAGGATCTTTTCCTGGTTGCCCTGCCACTTGTGAGACGTGTGCCTCCCCGGCTACTCCAGCCTTAGAAAGTCACCAGACATAAAATGGCAGATCTCATTTGACTCCCTGGGTTAGAGCACTTTCTGAAATCAAGCTCTCTACTTGCAGGGACAGGGCAGAGAGGGCTGTGGATTTGCTGCAGCCTTCACTCCTAGGTGTAGATGGAGGTAGAGAGGACCCTGTCCCAATTGCCCTGCCAATTGTGAGGCCTGTGCCTCCAGGCTGGTCCCGCCTTAGAAAGTCCAATCTATTTCTTTTTAATATACAAAAATAGAGAGAAAGTAAATAAGGAAGAAATAAAGGAAGGAAGGAAGGAAGGAAGGAAGGATAAAAGAAAGAAAGAAAGAAAGAAAGAAAGAAAGAAAGAAAGAAAGAAAGAAAGAAATTCAAGCTCAAAATGCAGAATCTTTATTTGCTGTAACAGTAGAGAATTAGAAAAATTCTTAGCTTTTTCAGAGAAAGTTTTATTAAACTCCTCCATGAAAGACACATGTTATTTAGTGAATTAGACCACATCATTTAGATTTTTAATCTTTGCTTCGATTTTATCATTACAGGTTAATCCACTTCACAGTAACTTAAAGTAGATTGAATACTATCAATTTCTAATTAAGTCTCTCCATGTTCTGATTGGAGACAGAATGGGCTTGATTTTCAACTCATCTCACAAGAGATGTTGTTTGTAATTCTCATACTTTAACTTCATTTTCCTTAAATGCCAAACATTAATGTATTTAGAGTGATTTCCCATTAGAAGGCACTTGTGACCTAAAATGTATGATAGGTTTCTCCCTACAATATTTTCTTGGAAAAGGATAGGATCTTTTTATTATGAATGGTAATTTTTTTCATTTGCTTTATTTGATTTTGAATAAACAGAGTCTAATCTCACTTATTTCACAATGAGAAAAGTTGTTAATTTTTTTCCTTTGTTTGTTTTCCTATCAAAGGAACCTCAGTTTTTACTTTTAAGGTGGGAAAGCCAGGAAGAACTCCTATTTCCTGATTTGACCTATATTATGTCATTTAGCATCAGGGTGTGAAGTCAAGTGTCCACCAAGAAGATGAAACTCAGTCACAATTTCTTACTGTTACCTATAACAGTAAGAAAAGATAGCTACCATATCATACCAAGAGCATTTGCTGGACACTCTTGATGTTTGATCTTGGCTCACAATTTACAAAAACAGAATTACCTTGCTGAGTTACTTTCACTTTGTATATTTGTTTATATGAATCCAAGATTTCTCTTTATTTATAATACAACAAAAAATAAAAGTAAAAGTGTCAAATAGAAACACTTTAAGAGAGAGTGCAGCATCACATTTCCTGTGAGTTTCTTTCCACAAATATTTGGGAATCTAGTCTGGAATCATGCTGATAGACATTTTGAAAGAAATTTCAGTAACCAGAAAACCCAGTCTCTTTTCATGGGCAGGTAACTTAGATTTTAATCTTTCTTCAATTGTGTTATTACAGGTTAATCACTTACCAATAGGTTAAAGTAGTTTGAATACTTTTAATTAATAATTAAGATGCTCCATGTTTCCTATTAACATCACACTTGAACAGGTAGAACTGTGCCTAGCAAAAGATACAGCTTACACAGTTATTTTAGAGGACACACAGATTGAACCCTGATTTATACAGAGGAAACTGAAGGAGATTTTGGGAAATCTTCATATAACTTTGGAGTAGATGCAGACATGACATTTATGGAATCAGATGCTACACAGGTCCCAGGCTCTTCAGACTGTTGTTACGCTACTTATGGAGGTTAGATGAGGCACTCAAGCTGCTGGTACATGAAGAATGAGCTTTCATTCTAAAGCAAAGTGGCTATTTTTTTGTCCATATAGGAGACAAGGATGTAGATCCCTAGAGGATGTTTCAGAGACACACAGCACTGTGATCATAAAGAAAAGTTGGGAGACCTTAACACTATTTGAAGGAGGAGGGAAAACAAAGATTTTTGCATCCTGTAACATAGTCCTGGGGCAGTGTTACCTGGGATCCATCTTTATCTCTACAGACCTCTTAAGAACCTAAGCTTAGGGATTTTCTGTATTTTTCCTTTTATGGAACTTACTAGTTTATAAGCTATATAAAAAAATATAAATAAAGTGTTTTGTTTTTTCAATAGACAACTCAGAGGCATTGATTAGTGTTACATTGTAAGACCCTGTCCTGCCTTAGCTTACCAGAGACACCCTGAGTGAATCACATGAAGCCTGATCTAGGCAAAAAAGCAAGAGGATTTTTAACATTCCAGTGCACTGGGGCCATCCCAGACCCTAAGGAGAGGTGGTGACTCTGCACAGCCTGTTCAGTGTCTGAAGGTCAGCAAAGTTCCACCCTACAGAATATGTCCCCACCCACTTGTGATCCAAGGAATGTTAATTAACCTTTCCCTTCCAGAGAGTTCTATCACCTTCCCAAAGTTCCTGATCTTATTGTATTAAGGAAATTCCTGGCTTCCCAGTGTTTTTCTGGATGTCCCTGTTTACTCGGATCTTACAACATCACTATGAACTATCAATACTATTTCCATAATATTTAACTTATTCTAAACAGAAACTATTTCCATCAGCTTATCTTTGCTATTTCCCCTTCCCCCATCATTTGGTAAACTAAAATTTACTTTTTGACCCTATAAATAAACAATGAGTCCTAATCAACCCATGAGTTTATTTTTGAGTGAGACTAGGAAGAAAGCTTGAAATATAGTAAAAGATTTATAAACACTTTACATATTATTTATATTTACTTATAAGTAACTACATGACAAGTAAGTAGCCAAAAGAACTTCAGTATCTAAAGAATATGAGTGCAAGAAGAAAAAGAAGTAGGGGATGACTAGGTTGTTATATTTAAAGCACTTTATTATGAGAAATCCAATACATATTATATATATGTATACATTGTTTTTAACTTCTTGGCATCACGGGAAGTGAGCTCACAGCTACTTTGTGTTATTGAGTCCCCTTTGTTTAATATATGTGTGCGTAGATGTATGCCTGTGTTTCCTGGATTAAAAATAGACTATCATCTATGTCTGGCTAAATATTGAGGCAAGAGGCCCGTTGACAAAACTATTCAGAGGAAATTGTCAGGACACTGAAAAGTACAATTATAGTTAAGAAGATCTAATGGAATACCAAAAGAATTCTATATTAAAAGTCACATGGGGTAGTAACTTTTGATGTTTGAAACACATAGAATTATATGATGAGTGATATCAGTACATGGGTGAGAACCAGATGCAGCAACATACACATATTGTGATGTAAAGCACAAGTGGACATGTCATCTACTTTGTTTTATTCATTTCATTTCTTCTTGCATATTTTGTATCTATTAGTGTGTAAGTTATCCAATTAATATTCTAAATAACTTCTGTGTTTGACATTTAGACTTAGGCAATTACTCATGACATCTGGCTGCCCCTCCCCGTAGGTTTTTCCTTAACAAATGGGGTATCAGAGGAGTTGTCTGTTCAACTTGATTCATGCATTCTCACCTAATGCATCCTTATCTTCTTGTTTTATTTGTTTCTCTTTCCTTTACAAGTTGGTTGTATAAAACAAAAGAAAAATGTTGATATTGGTATCTACTGCCATTAGTATGAATCACAGTGTCAGAGGTGTGCATGTTCCCTAATAGGAGACAAACTAAATTCTCTCAGGAAAACTTGAAGAAGAGCTCAAGAGAAACCCACTCCTCTTCTTGGATAAATAATTTATGTGAAGTAAGATGGTCAGTGTCACTACATTTGCTTTCTCAGAGTTTTCTGGTTTGAGATAACAAAGTTGAGTACAGAAAGACACATGTAATTATGGAATTTTCCTGAGTTTTGTGTTACTTTTTCAATGTCTTGTAATGAAAAGAACAAAAAGAACAAAGGAAAATGATATGTAAATCCATATTATTTTATTTAGCTCATGTCATTTGAAACTCTGATTTTATTGTTGTCTGTTTTTTGTTTTGTTTTGGTTTGTTCATTTGGTTTTTTGATAACAGTTTTTTAAAGTTTTCAAAGATATACATCAGGACGTAGTTTTCATTTTCTTGGACTTTGATTCTAAGAGTATGAATTAGGCAATATTGTATAGACATATACATTCTCCTCAATGGCTAGCATTCTATTAAGCATTAGTGAATAAATCTTTGTCTTTAATAATTCTTCACATGTTGTAGATTATAAATATTTACTAACCTTCAAATTGTCTTTGTATTTGTATACAAATTGTAGAACTCTTGAACTTCAAATAATTTGGTTTTACCCACCCATCCTATTTGGTATGCATTCCTTCATTTCTTCAATTTTTTTCCTCTCTCTCATTGCTCTGTGGTCTCATTCTTATTCTCTCATCTATTTTGGCCTCAGTCATTACTCCTGACATTAAAAATAATCAAACAAACAAGCAAGTTGGGACTAACAAGATGGATTAGTGTTTCTTTTGTCAAGCTTGAAGACTTTACTTTAGATCCCCAGACTGTTGTAGAAGCCAGACAGTATCATCCACGTCTGTAAACCCTGTGATGGTCCATGAATGGGCAGAGACAGGAGGGTCCTAGTGGCTCATTGGCCAGCCACTAGAGTAAAAATGACATCCCTGTTTTCATGAAGAGATTCTGTCTCAAAAACTAAGATGCAGGTATGGCCAGATGATTTTCTAACAGAGCTGGTTGATGACCCTTCAGGGCCACCAACACAGAGCCACAACTCTGATCCAGGAGACTCAAGGATGAGGAAGCCCTCAGTTGCTGCTCTGTCCTTGTCTCCAACACCAAGAATTTTCTACTGCAGCAAATGAAGCTAAAGTTAGTGATCCTGAGCAGTCCCTGAATTTTCATAGGAGGGTTCTGGGACTGACTTGATTCCAGAAGTTTGATTTTCCTATTACATAGTAGTTTTCATAGCTTGTTACTATTTCTTAACTTATTAGCATAAGAATGACATCCCCAAGGATAAGAATGAAAGAATGGCATGGATGTTCTCCAGAAAAGCTTCACTTGGGTTGACACACAACCGGAGCGCTGAAGATGATGAGACCCAGAGTTACCACATTGGCAACTCCGACCCTCAGGGATTTGGTCACATTAGTATTGCTGTTCCTGAGGCCTACAGTGCCTGTAAGATACACGAAGAACTGGGATTCACATTTGGAAAGAAACCCAAGGATGATTAAATGAAAGGTCTAGCATTCATTCAAGGTCCTTATAGCTACTGGGTTGAGATTCTTAATCTTATCAAAATAGGAATAATTATTTAGTTCTGTGAGAATGCTCTTTTGTAGTGCCTTGGACAATGGGGACAAGAATCAGCATAATTGAAGATGCTGGGGCACCAGGAGGTTCCAGGATTGATAGGTATCTTCCAGCTTAAATCATTCTGAAATCCTTTTTATTGTCTTGTTTCAGTGAGTTTTTAAAAATCTCCTCTCCTCTGTTTAGTCAACCTAATTTACCAGTAGCCATTAACCTAAATTACCTTGACAAAATTGCATGGCTTTACTTTTTTGATATTAATTAGGACAGTTCCCTGTACAAACTAAAAAGAAAAGAAAAAGTAAGGTGGAAAAGTGAGCCCACCTATATGATCACATACACAGATGATACACCACACAAAAACAAATAAGGATACCAGTACAATGTAAGCCTTTTTACCTTTCAAATCCATGGTTTGGGTCTAATCTTTTACCTAATAATCTTACGAAATTACAAATACCGAACAAAAATACTTGTGCCCTTTCCCAGCTTGAGTAGTCTAAACAAACCCAGAATGGTTTTAAAACCTAGCTGGAGTCACCTGGCCTCCCTTTCCTACAGGAGCTTTAAGAAGTTGACCACCTGCTGAGCTTACTTTGCAACTCAATCCAGTTGGAACAAAGGATGGGTCTGTGGGCTTTCCCTATATAAACACAATGCTGAAAATTAAACTTTGAGCCTTGATCAGAAACTTTGTCTTGCCTTCATCCTTCTCTCACCCTCCCCCAATCCCCCAGAACACCCCTCCCCCCCAACTTTTTTCATTTCCAGCCTCCCTTTCAAGTAACCCAGTTCTTCCTTGGCTGCTGTACAGCTACAAATACTGACTTTATTTATACACATTTCCCACTTTCATAGTCCCTGTTTTAGTAAATTATTATTCATCAATCTATCCCAAATATTTTCCAGTTTTTCCAAATCTTTCCAGTTTCCAAATATCTTCCTCACCTAATCTGAACCTTAGAATATAGGAAAATATATGTTAGCATCAGGGCGTCCAAAGCCTGTGGTGACGCATGGGCGGGTCTCACAGACCTGTTGCCAGGGCAGCAGCAGCCATATTCCCAGAATCCATTGGGCTCACCTCCCACCTTTACCTGTGGCCACTACATCAGAACACACACACACACACACACACACACACACACACACACACACACACACATATATATATATATATATATGTATATATATATACATATATATATATACATATATATGTAACATTCCTCCATCTTTTTCTCTCTTCCCCTCCTCTCTTGCCGCCCTACTGCCCCCTCTCTCCCTCTCAATTAAACCTCTTACACATGGAACTGTTTGGACCTAGTGTGGTATGTTCTGACACGACCCACCGTTCTAACACATCAATATATAAATGATTTATTTCCTTTATTATCTCAAAGGCAGAAATAATTACCATTTCAGATGTGTTAGTTAAATGTACATTGACAGAATATGCCATGTGTAGAAGAAAAACCTTAAGCCAAATCTTCTTGTGCATCAAAGATTAATTTATTTTTATTTTATGTATACAAATCTATGCTTGCATATATTGTGTGTGTATATATACATATATATAGGCAATATCTAATCAATATTCCTATAAGCCAGGAGAGGGTGACAGATCTCCTGAAACTGGAATTACAGAGGTTGTGTACTGTCATGTGGCTGCTGAGAACTGATCATAGATCCTCTACAAGAGCAGCAAGTATTCTGAATAACTTAGAAATCTCTTCAGTTCCTATTAGCACAAATCTTTAAATGCACAAATTGAGATTATTCTGGACATTTTTCTCCTTCTTTGTACATTTTCTTAAATTTACTTCATGGGATCCTTCATCTTTGCTTCTCTTCCCTCTCAAAGTAGACTGCCAGGAACCAACCCCAGGGAGTCTTCTTTCTTTCTTCTTGGTTCTTCTTCTAGCAGCAGAGGGGAATAGGATCTGCAGGGGGGTGGGGAGATGGGGTGGGGCTATAAGACTTGGTCTTATGAGATATTTAGGATTGATGTATACTAATAAAACCTTTACCTGTCTTAAGTCTAAGTCACTTTGCTTCTGCCATCTGAGTTCCTCTGAGGTGAAAAACTGTTTACCACCTAGACCTGAAATAGTAAGGGATCTCCGCAAGAAGTGCCTGAGTGGCTCTAACTTTCAGCCTGCTAGTTGAAGTCACAGGAAGAGAAGGGGACACTTTGAAAAGTGATTTTAGCATTGATTTCTAGGTTCTAAAAGGTTTCTTTTGAAAGTTCTCTAAGCAAAAGAAGGAAAACAGGCTTGTAAAAAAAAAAAGGAATAAGGGGGTCTAAGAAAAAAGGGGATAATCAGAATTACCTCCTCTCTTAGGCTTCAGTATTTATACATCTTCCAGAATACATGATCACATGGTAAAAAGTTCAATAGAGGTTTACAGATCAGTTTGAATCATAATTCAAATAAGAATTTTACAAAGGAGAATGTTTAGATGAATATCCATTTTCTTTAGCCAGAAGTAATTATCTGGCTAAACATTCCTCATCTGTCATATCTCTTCAAGTTCACGGAGGGTTAAAACACATGGCAGAGGCCTTTAATCCCAGCACTTGGGAGGCAGATACAGGCAGATTTCTGAGTTCAAGGCCAGCCTGGTCTACAGAGTGAGTTCCAGGACAGCCAAGGTTACACAGAAAAACCTTGTCTCGAAAACAAACAAACAAACAAACAAACAAACAAAAGCCACATAAGTTTTTGTGACTAAATATTAGTGAAATTTTGTACACAGGGTTCTCATTGAAGTTTTGATTATCAGAAAGGATTTAACAGCAGTGTATTATAAAATAGCTTAATCATTACTATATTTTAGGATTTTATAGGATCAGCATTAAGAATTAAGAAAGCATCTATTTGTCTATATAGCATCACTACAAGGCAGTACGTCTTTGTTGTTTTGCAGATATCTGTTCAAAAGGATAGGCCAATGCCTAGCGATTGTTATGTGCATATATGTACATATATACTAATATATATGTATATACATACATATACATATGCATATACATACATAATAATAACAGGAAAAGCATAGTAACAGCAGGAATCTTTCTTAATATGAATTTCCTCTTTGCCTTGCCTACAGGAACAAATACATTTTAGATTTTAATCCAAGGAGGACTCCATCTCAGAAAGATCACCTACTAATTATCAGCTTCTAGTTGTTTGCTCCTGACAGTAAACCTACATTGTCAACAACACCAGTCCCTGTTACTGGGCACAGGCTCTTGGAACAATTTGTATTTCTAATTTGTATGCATCATGATAGAATCTCAATTTCTATACAACAAAGATATGAGGGAATGCCCTGCACAACCAGGAGACAGCTTTTATCCATTTTATTTTTGTATTGCTTTATTTTCCATTCTCCAGGAATCAGAATCTAACTCTTCCGCATTTTCCTCATCTCCTGTCTCCTTCCAAAATCTATCAGAAATCAATAGCATTAGGAAAGAGAGAGGAGGTCATGGTGTTTAAGATTACTTTCCTTACAAATAAAAGCATAAATGGAAACAAATTGTTGATGTACATGCAGATAAGTAGGAAAATTCATTTTATTTGAAGAATTGTGCCTCTTCCTTCAGTAAGAATTACAGATTTCAATATTCTCTGCATCCTTTGATTCCATTAGCTTTGACCTGCTGTTCTCTCTTTTTGGAAGTCAAACACATAAGGCTAATGTGCTATGTCCTTTCAAGATAAAAGAGTAAATCCACTTGCTCTCTGCTCAGGACCCTGACTTTTCTTAGAGAGATATCTGGCCCATAATGATCAGTAACTAGTAGGATGAGCTCCTTAATGAAAAGAGAAAATTAAAATGAGGCCCCATGTATAAGGTTACAAGTCTCTTCCAGAATCAGATGGTGATAGTTAGAAGTGGGGGATGACGACCCCACACCTCTAAAATGTAGTCTCCCTGGTTGTGAAACTATTCTATGAACCTCATCAGTCACTGCCAGAGTTCCATTCAACTTTCACAGTGGCCAATGTCTAGCAACTCAGCACGCCCTGGCGTCTACTGTTATTCTTTTTTCTCTGTGATGATTTTAAGGAGATATAAATTCTCTGTGTACACATGATTTCCCAAGGACAGAAATATTTCTTGGGCAACAAGAAAAAAGGAGAACTTATTATAAAGATACGATATATCTGTAACACTACCATAATTATCTACTTAATTATTATTTATGACTGTGCTGCTTCAATTGTAATGGTGAATATATTTAAGTGTAAAATGGCACAGACCATTAAAGTTTTCAGAAAACGGAAATTGTTTCAACATCTCTTACGAGCATGACTAGCATTTGGTACTTGTACTTTGCAAAAGTGTTTTAGGGAAGAAAATTCCAGGTCAATGTTTTCACAAGCACAGATGCAGACATTATGGACAAGCATAGAAGTAGAACATGCCAGAGTCATGTTTAATTTATCCCTAGAATATTTCTCTATATACACTGTTCAGAGAAAAATAGCATATAGGAAAATAATTATAGAATAATTGACACACTCAAAGGGCAGAATCAACATATAGACTGTCAATGAAGAAAGAAGAGAAAGATCTTTGAAATGTGATACAATTATATTTGAATAGTATGCACAAGTGATAAGCAGCTATAGTTATATACAGAAGCACAAATGCATTTCACCAAATAATGTTATACAAATGGAGCCAGATTGCATGGTGTATGCATTTAATGAATCTTCATTTCTGTGAAGTTTAAATCAAGTACTTTTGACATATGAGCATAGCAGTTAGATTAACTGTATCTTCATGTAGGAGAGATGGACAGTGATAGAGAAGTAGTTACATTGCACATAAAAAATTTTAAAATCCCTGTTCACAGAGTTTATTATCTGTTTGGAGTTGACAGGTAATAAGCAAGAAAATAAATAAAATACATAGGTTTCCAGTTAGAGATAAGAACCTTGGAGTAAAAAATTCTGGTAACTCTGAAGACAAAACGTGTCAAGGTGGAAGTGGTATAAGGAGAGTAAGCTAGTTTCTTGTCTTAAAAATTTTGTCAGTGAAATTGACTGGGAAAGTTCTATGTACACAGAGACCTGAAGGGGAGTAGGTGATAATTATTTTATTTTTATTTTTATTTCAAATGATTTTCTGAACAGAGATGTGCTGCTAGTGAGTTTATGCTATGATTTTTCCTATGGCTCCTGTGACATTCTTAAGGTCATTTGAACTAGCCCAAAGTAGACTAGATGTGCAAAGTTGACAATATAAATATATGTAGAAGTAGTCATGCAGTTATATATATAGAAAATGGCAAAATTTGAAAGGGAGGAGAGAGAATAATCAAAAAATGAATCTAAACTTAACAAAATCTATACATATATTCATCTCTATGTATATATATATATGTATATATACATATATATATATATACACACACATACACACATACAAAGACACACACACATATTTATATTCTAGGTAACACCTGCACTATCCATAACACCATAACACCAAGCCATATTTGGTTTCCCCAAACTCCACAGCCAGGACTGGAGGTGACTAATAGATGAAAAGACTTCTATGCTATGTATATGTCCAAAACCACTAAGCCCTTAGGATAGCACATGTAGCCAATACCTAGAACCTATCTTCCTGGAAGAAGTGGTATGTACTTTGATGTGTCTTAATGTACGTATGGCTCTTTGTACACATGGATTAAGTTATACCAAGAACCCTTTTTGATTTTTTTAAAAAAATCTGCCTAGTGTCAGATTCTAGATGTTTGTACCAATACCAGCTGCTGAGGAATTTTGAAGTGGATTTCCTCCTTTCTTCACCTAGATTGTAACTCTGCCAGTCTCTAAATGTAACTGTCACTTTTATTTCCTCAGGTGAACTGATGAGATGAGAGCTGTACCCAAGCTTTGCAAATGTGTAGCCTAGGCTCAGAGCATTTCTAACTATCCCTAGGCCTAGGCCTAGGCCTAGGATCTTTTAACCTCCATACAACCTAATCTGCAAGCCTGGAAACTGAAGGCTTCGGTTTCCAGCTTTCTACTAACCTAGGCCAAGAATGCTTCACCCTCCAAAGTTTACTACTGAATAAACTCATTCTTTCTAGCTCTTTCTGAACTCTGGCTCACTGGTTCAACTCATCTGTTCTGGTTCAAATAGACTTCTCTTGGCTTCTGACTTACTTGCTCTGCCGGGAAAGACTACCTCTGAACTCCATGAACTGAACTCCAAATTCAACTGCTTTGCTCTCAACTGAACAGCACTGAACTGAACTGCTCCAACCTGACTAAACCCTGAATTGAACTGATCTGTTCCAAATTTGACTGTTCCAAACTGAACTGAACTCTGAACAACTTCTGCACTCTCTCCCTCACTGCTGTATATGTAGCCTCTCTTTCTTGTCTTTGTAAGAGCTGACATATCCTATGTCTGAATCATTCTGTCAAATCTTCCTCTGATTCATCACTTTATTTGTCCCTTATTTTGATGGCATGTTTGGGATTGAAGGTGTGTACTAAATGTGTGTTTGTATTCAAGCCAGAGAGATTAAAAGGTGTGAATTTCAGCCAGAGAAATTGAAGATGCATGGTTTGGCTGCAATCCAATTCGATGTGATACCTTGCCAGAGCAGTCATGTTGCTGGATTGAAATTCCTTTATACTAGTCCTGGTGTTTGCTTAGACCCCCTACAATGTATAATGACCTCAAGGATAAAGAAAAATTTTATCATATTAATAACAAATATGATTAGAAAATAAATTAACAAACTGCAAATGAATTTTAAGTCAAATTTAAATGACGAAAGTCTTCAAGAGGAATAACCAGTGTGTACCACACACTCTAATACACAGTACTGTGGGAGCTATGGCAAGAAAACTAGGATTATGGAAACAGCCTATGTTATAGAATGAGTCACTATCTCAAAACTAACAAAGAAAAACTGTAGTATACAAAAAGCAAAGCAAAAAGCAGAGTTCTGCATCATGGCAGATATTTCAGTAGGGGTGAGGTTTATAAAGCACGCACTGCATTTGACAGCCTAGAATCACTTTCTGAATTGAACAGGAGTGAATGATAGATGGGTCAGTACAATAAGTACAGATCAACAATCATGGACTTATCAGTATGGGGACACTGAGTAAATGGGGCAGGGCTACCGAGCAGTGATGAGGGAAAATAGTTTGTTCTTGGGTACTATTTAAAATCACTCACATTTTTCCTTACCTTGGTGCCTTTTATTGTTTCTACAGATATTAGTGTGGTTTGATCTTTCAACTAATTCTTCACACTTCTACTATTTAAATTACCTATTGACAAGCAAATATACAATGGCAAGCTGTTATCTTCAGATTCTGTGTTAATATTTTACTCATTAGCAACCATGAACTATGCTGCATAATTTCTTAGTATTCAAATTTGCTTGAGGCTTTTTTTTTCTTTTTTTGCTTTAATGAGTCCTGTGATAAGTTTTAGAGTTTTTTATCACAGTTAGGGTCAATGAAAAATGAGAACCCAGACAAATAGTATGCAAAAGCAAACAGCATTTTTGCACGCAGGGGCTCAATTTCATAAGGATCGAAGTATCCCAAGTGAATTTGCAGATTCAATTTTAAATTCAAAATGAGGAATATGAGGGAGGAGTATCTCATCTATATCTTGGTTGGTGGGTTCTCTTCCTAGGTTGTTGGGTGACGCCATGGGTCAGATTATTCTTGCTTTATGTCAAGAAAAGGTAGATCTTGGCCTATTGGCCTAACCTGTAGTTGTTCCAGTAACTGACTTGTTGCGTTTTGGAACGTAGAATCCAGGCCTGGTCTCTTGAACTGCTAGTTTTTAACCTGTAAGGCAGTTGGCCTGGCTCAGGCCAATTGACTCCTTTCAATCATCATTATACCTCAATTCAACTTAGATCACTGTTTCTTCTCTATTCATTCAGCTTTAACAGTTCATTCTATCCATATATACTCACAGGTGTATGGCTAGAGTGCGGTTTACCTATCATCATCTTTAGATACAATTGAGTCTCCTTGTCCTAGAAACTATTAAGTATCATACCTTCTCAACTATGAGTATGACTGCATGCCGTCACCCCCATGCTACTATGCTGTCTATCTTGATATTAAATAGGTATTATTCATATTGTCACAGTTGCTATGAGTTCGTATGTTTATATCCTTTGTTGTATCCATAAAACACCATTTCTAAGAAATTATCTACTACCTGGGGTTTTTACAATGTTTTTGCCATTCTTCCATAAAGATCTCTGAACCTTCCAGAGGAGTGTAACACTAAAATTTCTCAAGATGTTTTATAAGGTGGTAAAGGATGGAATAGTAGTATTACTCTGATACAAAAATCAGACAAGGATTCAACAAATAATGAAACTTAAGAGCCAATATCTCTGATATATATAGGTGTAAAAATTCTCTATGAAACACTAGCAAACTGAACTCATGAACACATAAAAATGATTACCTATACCATGCCAAAGTAGGTTTCACTACAAAGAATCACAGTTGGTTTTATATAAGTAAATTAATAGATAAAATGTACCATATACACAAATTCAGCTTCAAGATAAAAATCACATGATTCTCTCATTAGATGAAAAAAAAAAGCCTTTGACAGAAAACAGTATCCCTTTGTAATAAAAATCTTGAAGAATTTAGGGACAAAGTATGAATACATCAAATTGATACAAGAATTCATCAACAATCCTACACAAAACATCTTGTTAAATAGAAAACAAAATAAAACAAATGAACAAACAAAAAAATGTTTCCACTAAAATCAAGAACATGAAAAAGATATTTATTCTCTTTCTCCCATTCTTTTCAATATTGTACTTGAAGTCTTTGGTAGAGCAATAAAAA
>JADRCD010104712.1:0-20967 GCA_019843815.1 Montemys delectorum | reverse complement strand
TGTGGTCACAGTTGTCTGTCTTCTGAGGACAGTGCATGTGGTCACAGCAAGCATCTTGGTGCTTCCTTATGATGTTTAAGAAGAGGCTGTGCTTATTCAGGCTTCTCAGAGTATATTCTGTTTGACTTTGAGATAATATACTTCAATTTTTTTCTGGAATTTTGCATATTGGCACCGTTTTTTTGAACTCCTAACATGCAAACAGCTGTCTTTCATGGTGGACAATTGCTTCACTTCTGTGGGTCGCTCCCCCAAGTGAGAAAATTATTGGCCAGTTGGTTCGAAAGAACACATGAAGTGCATGGTTGAGCTTGCTTCTTCCCAGCTATGATTTCAACAGTTATAGCATTGGCCACTGAGGAAAAATAATAGTTTGCTCCTCCCGTGAATCTGTCATATCTTCTGGCGGTGCCGAGGCTCAGGACCGGTGCTGAGATTAATCAGTGTGGCTCTCGGTAACATGCTTCCTTGACACAAATACCCTGTTAAGGCCCCAGGAAGTGTTGTTCATGGCTTGTTTACAGCTATGGCTAGGTTTTCAGAAATGCTGGCATTTGCTATTTAGCATTTTTCTTTGTTATTTTCTCAATTCTATAGAATATTTAAAGCCAGAGAGCGTCAGGTAATGATTGCATGGGATTTAGACATGATTAAAAATTCAAAGACAAATTGGTAGCTCTCTTCAAAGTTGAGTTAAGAGCTGCCTCTAGGTTATGTCTTCACACCAGAACTCCCTAGATGTCTGTTCAATATCAGGAGCAGAGGTACATGTCAGTGGAAATAAGAGAGACTTTTATGATATACTTGACCTGTGATGCAAAGCAGCCGTCTGTGAGTGTTATTTAAAACACACCAGAGCGTCTCTGTCTGCGGTGTTTTAAGCCCTCCTAATGAGTACTTCAGACGCCCATAAATATGCCACTGTAAGACCCACAGTGACCTAAGCCACTCGCCTCTGCAATGATGGCAGTGAAGTGTCCACTCAAAGCTTCATGCTCCGAGACAGAGTTCTCTAATCAGTGCTCGCAGCTCCTTGGATGTGTTCAATTCCCTGCACATGTCTCCAGAATTCAGCTGACTCTTCTGGGATGAAAGATGTTGAAGCAGAAGGAATCATGGCTGTCTTCTGCAGTTGAACAAAGGCCAAGGGCATGGTGGCCCGAGGCGCTATTTCTAGATGCCTCCATTTTGCTGCACTCGGCCCTGTTCTTGCTTCCTTGTAGTTTTCCGTCATCCAGATGGATGCAGGGCTTATTTCAGTTCTCTCAGTGTTTTCACTTTGCATCTTTCACAGGTCTATCAGGAACATGGCATAATGGGTCCCTTATTCTGTGTCCTGACTGGAGATGCCATTAGATTTCCCAAATTACTTGAAAAAAATTAACTTTGATAGAGGATTTAGTACAATAATTTTCTACCATTTATAAAAACTATAAGCCATGTACTTTCAAGTCATTTCCAAACTTCGTTCTTTCCTGTGTTGTTCTACTCTGGGGACAAGACAGACAGATAGACAGACAGACAGACAGACAGACAGACAGACAGATGGATTTTCAAAAGTCCTATTTTCATTCTTTAATCGAAAGGGTGACAAGGAAGTCTGGAGAAGCTTTCTTGTTCTACACAAACAGCTGAGTGCTGACCTGCCTTTCATATGTTAGCAGGCCATGTTGTCTACAGTTATGGTGACCATCTTATGCTTCATGAGAAAATCATAAGACTGTCCTTACGTAACTGAATTACTAAATCAGTGCCAGCAGCCACCCACCTCCAGATGTCTTTGGAATGATAAAATGAAATCCAATTTATTTTAGCCACTGTCAAGCATATGGGTCTCTCTCTCTCTCCCTCTCCCCCCCCCCCCCCACACACACATTTTGGTTTTTGCCATTAGATTCTTCTCACCAGGGAGGTGGCAGAGTTCAGAATTTGAACTGGCTATGGGACTTTTCTTGAGTCTGTTAATCTTGGGTCTCATTCCTAACTTCTGTTAGTTCCCTGTTAGCTCCTGCTCCATTCTGATTCTACTTTTGAAATGATTCCAGAGTCTTACAGGCTGCTCTGAGTTTGCTAAAAATGTAGACTTCCAATGATATCTTGATTCATGAGACCTCCATGTTCTGGACAATACAAAACTAAAGTCTATGGTCAGTTGTCTTGGAAATGTTTTGAGAGATTGCAACTTAACTGCTCTTTATCAGGATACACTGGTATCACTATTCTTCAAGTCACTGATGGTTTTCTTCTGTGCACCTCTCTGCAGTGCCTCCTCCGTCTGTGCTCATGTTAAGTGTGAGACCTCAGGTTCCAGTGTGTGGTTTTCCGTATGGCAGCATAACAAATCAATTTCTGGCTGTACGTTGAGATTTCATGGGACCTTACGTGCCCATTTACCTGGAGTCTTGCTAGACCGTGAGAGCAGTAGGTGCTCCATCTAGAATAGCATATTGTTTAGGTGTTAACTCATATTTTTAGATGATATAAAACCCTTTTTGTGTTCTTTTCTGGAGTGTCTGGGTTGTAAATGATGTAAATCTGACACAGAGTTGGAAATGCTCTACAGTACTGGTTCTCAACCCTCCTAAGCTTTGACCTCTTAATACAGTTTCTCATGGGGTGGTGACCCCCAACTATGAAATAGTTTTTGTTGCTACTGTGTAACTGTAATTTTGCTACTGTTATGAATCATAATAAAAATAATCTGAAATGAAGGAATGTGACCTCCAAAAGATGTGACTCACAGGCTGAGAACCGCTGCTCTTGAGAAAGATATTAAAGTAACATGATTTTTCAAATATGAACTCAAAACTTAAAGTGAAATATTAAGCTTAGAAATATTAATGACAGTCAAGCACCAACTGATTATAAGATGGCCAGGAAAATATCCACAAGGCTTCACCAGGCATCAAAATAACCTCCAGGCACCACAAGGTGAAGTGAAGCTCCAGGGCCTTTTTGTCTCTAGCTTTTTGCCTTTGGTCTTAGACAGAGGCATGGATACATTAAGGAAGCAAAGAAGAAAACAGCAACAAAATAAGCAAAATTACTCCGTGACTTTGTATTTAGCTCTGCCAGTTCAACAGTGTTAGCCTGTTGGATATGTGAGGAAGAGCCACACAGCGACAAAGACAAACGCTGTTGAACTTAGTTACATGTGGAGTTCTGGCCATTTTTATTCAGCCCTTAGAGCACGTCATCTCTTGGAACCTTTGCTACTCTGAGACATTCCCTGAGTGTTCAACAGGTCTCTACTATGCCGCAAGTGAACAGATTATCTCTGCTGTCTAGAATGCTCTTAAGCATTCATACACTGTTGACACAGTACAGTACATTCCTATGGCAGAGGTAATTAGTCTGACTCCTCCCTCAAGTCTTCAATTTTATAAGTGTGGGGCACATAACTCACTTATCTTAGTAGACCAGAACCTAATGATGCCTGGGACAGAATAAGTACTCAACAAATCCATAGCAAATAAATGAGTGCCCTGGAAGGGAAGTGACAGTGTTACAATCCAGTGGCTGTAACATCAGCGCATCAGGGCAGAGAAAAAGCATGGGATCGACTGCACAATGACGGCTAATGATCAAGGATTTGCAAATATGATATTTGAGTGTATTACTATATTAAGACTTTTGGGGGATCTAAGAAAGATACCTTGGCTATAGTTGCCAACTTAATGAGATAATTAAGAAACCTTCACAGAAGAATATACAGAGAAAGAACTGCCGGCAAATGGCAAGTCTAGTTTTTCATCTCAGTGATACCCTTTCTTCCTTGACGTGATTCTTTTCTTTCTCAGCCTGGCTTCTTCAGTGACCGGCAGATGTCACCTGGTGGAACTGACATTAGTGCTCATCCCCACCCTCTAGATGGAGCTGGAATGAGACCTCCCTTACTAGAGTCAGCCTTCTTACCTCAGCTGTGTCTGGCTATTCTAGACTATTATGGCTGCCAAGCTCATGATGTAGTTGACCATAATGGCATGATAGGTGACTCGGAGGATGTAGGGAAGTGATTTCTCCCCTATGCTTAGACTGGGAGGGGTGACATGGTTAAGAGCCCAGACTCTACTGCCTTCATGTCTCACTCGCTCTGTGAAGGGTGGCAAGCTCAGTTTTCATTTCATCAGTTCGTGGGGACATCAATAACGCTAACTTTACAAGGTTACAGTGAAGTTTTCACGAGTCACCACCTGTAAACTATGAGCATGGGTGTTAATCAGCTTTCTAGCATTGGAACTCAAAACCTGAGATAATCAGCTTTCAATGATTGAAAGGTTTCTGTTAGCTTATGTCTTTGTAGGCTTCCATTTCTGGATGGTTGATCTTGTGGGCTTGTGACAAGGCAAGTACACAGTGATGTGAAATGTAGGGTAGGCAGCTGCTTATCTCATGGTACTCAGAAGAAGGGAAAGAAGGAGAGGAAATAGGAGAAAGATACATTATTCCCCCAAAAACATAAACACTCCCCTCTAGGCCTGACCTCACACAGTCTCCACTCTTCCAATTGCACTGCTGTAGGCCTTACCTCATAGTCTCCACTCTCCCAATAGCACTGCTCTAAGGTTTCACCCACACAGTCTCCACTCTTCCAGTAGCACCGCTCTAGGCCTTAAGCCTTGACATTCCATGTCCAAACCATAGCAGCTACTCAGTGTGCGTGGCTAGTACTAGTAAAGTGCCTGTTCCCACTCTTTGATGGTTTCATCAAAATCAATGCAATGTGCAGAGGGTCAAGCAGGGAAGAGATAGGCAGGCAAAACTGTTCACTGTTTAAACCTTTGTTTTCTTGACTTGTAGAATTAACCAGATTGGTTTTGAACATTTGTCACTATGTGATCATTAGATTCCAATTCTAAGTGGAAAGATGAATCAGTGGGAGGCACAGGGTTAACTCACTATTAATCATGTCCTGAGAGGAGGAGAGAATATCTCTGCTGATGGTAACATGGAATAGTTTCTCAACCTTAGAGCGCAAAAGCCAATCACAGGAAGTAACTTAGATGGACAGACCTTTAGCGTGGATTTGGTTTCTCTAACAACCACCAGTTCACCTTTTCATTTTGCAAATAAGGTAGGTAATTGAGTGAATTTGACAGAGGTAGAACAGGTTCAAAACTCGGCTCATAGGTTGTTTAATGATCTAAATAGCTTCACTTAAAACTACTCGGCTCACGCCCTTAAGTAATTAAGCACAGAAAAATAAATTATCCCTGTTAAGGATAAGGACTTCTGGTAGTTTGGGCTGTAATCTGTAGCACATAAAACAACATGTCCAGATGGACCTAGCTAGTCAGCATCTTCACTGCCCAACACCATAAGCTGTGTGACTTGCTCCCACTCCTGGCTTCATGACACATATGCATCATGAGCAGGGGCAAACCACCCAGGCTACTAAACATGACTTAAGCTGTGTTTCTCAGGAACTTGGCCACAGATACAACTTCATTTATATAATAAATGATGTGAGTGTCAACACATGACCCAGAGAAAGTTATATTAATGTTTATAATGAAAGAGAAAATGCACACAAATCAACAAAACTCTCTGTCATATTCAGTGTTCTATTGCTGGGAAGAGACACCACGACCATAGCAACTCTTATAAAAGAAGGCATTTAATTGGAGCTTGCTTACAGTTTCAGAGGTTTAGCCAAATTCTACTCATGTTGGGGAGCTTGGCGCCACTCAGGCAGACATGCTGATGGAGAAGCAGATGAGAGTTCTACATCAGATCTGCAGACAGCAGGAAGAGACAGCCACTGGGCCTAACTTGGGCTTTTGAAACTCCAAAGCCTACCCCCTAGTGACACACTTCCTCCAAAAGAGCTGTGCCTACTCCAACAAGGCCATAATCCTAATCCTTTCAAATAGTGTCAATTCTTTCTGACTAAGCATTCAAATCTAGGAGCTCATTCTTACTCAAACCTCTGTACACCCTGAACACTACATGCAGCAACGTGACACACAGAAAAGGTCTCAATACTGACAAGAGGAGCCATCTGGTCATTCTGTGGTTCATAATTGAGTTTTCAATAAAAATTCTCAGATGCAAAGAGCAAAGAGTATAAAATTGAAAATAGACCATGCAAGGACACTGAATCAGAAGCCCAGCCTTTGGTAATCTCACTAAGAGCCTCCTTTGAGATTGATTGCAGATAGTTTGGTCCCTTATAGCCCTGCCCTCCAGAAACTACAAAGCTTCGTAGCTGCTCTTTGATGTGCACCCGAAGCATGTAAGTTCCTTTAAGTCTCTACGGGCCAGAAATTTTCTTAGTGTGGCTTCTTAGCTCCCAGTTCACTTGTGCATGCTTGAAGAATGCATTTAAGAGGCAGGCAGATCTCTGAGTTCAAGGCCAGGCTGCTCTATTTAGCAGGTCCTTGTCCAAATCAACAAGGAGAACAATACCCACAAGTAAGATGCTCTGCAAAGCCGGAGCAGGCCTTTCTGTGATACATAGAGGTAGATGTAAAATTAGGTGAGTGTTAATGAGCAGTGAGATATTTCAAATACACTTTAGAAACCGCATGTATCTCAGCCTAAAGAACCTTTACCCTCCATGCACTTTTTTCCTGTAGACTATAGGCAACAACAACGTTGCCTGAGAATGCATTTCTCAGAAAGTATCCCCATTTTTAAGTTACCGTGACTGTTTAGCTCAGCTCCTCTCTTGAACCATCATGACAGCTTTGTAACTTCTGAGCTCTTCAATCTTGTGAATTTAATTCTACCTTAAGTTTCATTGTAAATCACCACTTTATCTAGACATTGAAATCCTTCTGAGGCTCATAGGAGAGCGTGACCTCAGTTGGGGATTATTCCCAACTTTACAAACACATTTCTACCTCCTAAATTCAGGGCTCTGAGTTTAATTCCCATTTCTGTTCATATCCTTTTCTATCTTGTCCAGTGAACCCACAATAACAAATCTTCCGTGACATGGTAGACTGGGTCATGTCTCCCACCCCCATCTAACACCTGTGGGCGCCTTCATTTCTAGAACCTAGTAATATGCTACAGTACAGGGTTAAAGAGACACGTATATCGACTAAATTAAGGATCACTGTATGAGTCTATTACTTTGGATCCTCTAGCTACTCTGCGAAGGGTTGTTATAATATGGAGGCAGGAGCGTCAGAGTGAGCAGAAGAAGAAACAAGGGCTGAAGCAGAGGAGAAAGATAAAGGGAGGAGGAAGAGAGGATGCTGCACTGTTGCCTTGAAGAAGGAGGAAGAGGCTGCAGTCTGAGGAATGGAGGAGCACTGAGGAATTTGGAAGAGGGAAGTGACTGGTTTCCACTGTAGCCTCTCTAGGAAGAGCCAGTTCTGCTGAAAACCTCAAGTTTAGCCCAGAGACACTACCTTTGGTTTTGAGATCCTGTTAGTTCGGAGCTGATTTATTGATACTGTTTCAAGTTACTAAAACCTTGTTAAGGTGTTAGAGCAGCAAGGACGGTGAGGGATGGAAATGAAGTACTTCGCTGCAGCCTTTCTGAGCATGCTCCCTCCACCACCTCCCCCAGGTCCTTGGTACCTTGGTACCTTCGCTGCGGCTTTTCTGAGCATGTGCTCTCCACCAGCTCCGCTAGGCCATCGGTCCCCTTCCATCCTCTTCTATTCAGCTATTTTCACTTTCCTCCCAGAATCATAAATGATTGTCTGTGATGTTCTTTCGGGCACAGACCTTCACCTTGCCTTTCACATTTTCTTTGGTACATATCACAGTGGTCGGCATTCAGAAAGTAGTCAATAAAAGACCAACCTTCCATGATTGCGAGATAGATTTCAATTAGTATTCAATAGGAAGTATGAGAGCATCTTGTTACTTTTGCCACATTCAGGAAAATGCAGGAAATATAACTGCACAGCTTCATTGCTTTCCACAGATGAAGCCTCCCGTGCAAGGAATCAGAGCATCATGGGCTGGCAGGTACCCCTGTGTGCCTTCCCTTCTGAATATTAACATCCAATAGAAAGCCAACGTGTAGGCAAAACACATTTCTTCAGAGTAACAATATTATTATTTAACTTCAGAATGTATTTTTCTGCTGAACCATTATTGGAAGTGTGCGGATGTCAGATCAAGATCACACCTTCTTGAATCTCTGTTTCTTTAAGAAATAAGGGGAGGTTTTCCAGTGGCTCTCAGTGTACAAGTCTAGGACTTGGTTCTGTGCCACCTGGGTTAATTTGATAGTTCAGGGCTTAGTTACTTATGCCTAGTGAGTAATGTTTCTATATTGTTAATTTATGTCATAGGGATAGTATAATGTGCTTAATAGTGTGGAAATTCATGCAGTGCCCATATGAAGAGAGGTAATCTGATAAGGTTTCTTTCTAAACTCTTCATTCCTCCTAATCTGCTGCATACTGTCAGAAATGTTCGAGAACTTCTGCTTGCTTTATCAAGTGACTTGGTTAATTTTTTTTTCCTTAAAAGGAAATTTATTTAAGTCTGCTATCTAAATTTTCAGAAGCTTATAGAAATAGTATTTCTATAAGCTTCTGAAGCTTGAGGGTTGACTCTGGGATCTTTAAGGAAAGATACTTAGGAAAACAGATTATAGGGGCTGGAAAGCTGGTTTAGTGCTTAAGAGAGCACTTGTTGCTCTGTAGAGGATCCAGGTTTTCTCAGCACCCACATGGTGGGTCACAAGCACCCAACACTCCAGTTCCAGGGCATCTGGTGCTCTCTTCTGACTCCCATGGGCACCAGGCATGCCTGTGGTGCATAAATATATGCATATAGACAATTCACTCTTACACATAAAAATAAATGAAATAAATCTAAAAGAATTTAAAGAAAAAGAAAACTATTATAGTAATTTTTATTAAATTTGATGAATTGTGTAATTGTCTGGGAAAGGAGACAAATACCACTCATTGCCATTTCTTCAGAAGACAAGCTGTTTATTTTAAAATGTTTGTTGTCAAAGAATTTGAACTAGATACTCGTGAATTTGAGTATTTGTGATATCATCATCACATAGTGAAAAGGAATTACCCATAAAGAGGCAAACCTGATGATATTCGTATTTTATAAGTAGTATTTTATAGCAACTATATCCGAATCAAAATGAAAATTTTGATATCCCCTATTTTAAAACTAAAAGCCAAACTTTTTTTTTTGAGACAAGCTCTTGCTCACCTGTAACCCAGGGTGGCCTGGGTTACTCAGGATAGGTACCTTGCCTTGGTCTTCTCAGTCGTGAGACTATAAGTGTGAGCCACCATGCCTGGCTTATAAAATTTTATAAGACATAATTTATTATTACTCAAGAGAGCATATTAAAAGGTCTACTTATGAAAAGTATAACACATAACTGAATCTTGATGTTCTTATTTTGACTCTAAGACTCCATATACCAACATTTCAATTGAGACCTTTTATCTCCTTTTTATAAGAAAATGGAAACAGAGAGATTAAGTTCAAGGTCACCTAGATAATACACCATGGAGCCTGCATTTGTATTCTGACACTTAAGGACTAATATTATTTTATCACATTTTACAGGTTCAGTTTGATGGTTGAGAGGACACGACATTTTATATGTATGTTCCTTTTGGTTCTGAAGGAAAATCCACGGTCAATAAAACTCTTGGTTTTTTTTTGTTTTGTTTTGTTTTTGTTTTGTTTTTTTCTTGTGAACTACATCTAAAATTAGTACACAGCTAAGATGTATGTACATACAACTCAGAAAGAACTCACATACTCTAGGAGACACACCATCATGTCTTGGGGTTCTGATAAAAATCAGTGAGATCAGAAAAATCAGAGCAATGCAAAATGTCCAAAGAACAACAACAAACAAAGAAATAAAAAAGGTAGTTATGGCTCTGAAAGGTGCCTGGTGCAGGGGGGAGCCAGGTCAGATGGGTGGGAAATACTTCATCCTGCCTCTTCTTCAGACAGGATCTTCCCACTTCAGCTCAGATCCAGACACGCAGCATTGCTTTGAAAGCCACTTCCAGATGTTTTGTTTTACCAGAGCACATCTAGTCTGCTCAGAATACATCATGGTGTCAGGATGGAAGATTGCCAAACACTTACCTAGCTGTGCCGGGTTAGCTCGAGGTGGGACACTGAGGACTAAGATGTACAGAAAGAATGCTGAGCTCGGCTTTCAGCTGTCTCTGGGACAGTCCGAGCTGATGTTTTTGAACACTGAATATTTGAAAGTAATCGCTCTCCTATCCGATCGTATCCCCACCCTTATCTAGAAGGGGTATATCCTATCACTTCCTGTGAAGACTTCAAGCTCCAAGTCATAGTTAACGTTACATATGCTACGTTTTTTCTATGCATCTATGCAAACATGCTTATGATATAGGTTAGCAAATGAATCAGGCATAGTGATACATCATCTGTAATCGCTATAATGATAAAATACGACAGTAAGACAGTAAAGACAATATGTTGCAATGAACTCGCCAGCATCGGTAGTTTTGTGTTTTGTAGTCATTGACATAGAGACGTTTTATACACAAGCAGTATGCCACCAGAACGACAGTGCCGCTAACAGTGCCGTGTCAGGCTAACAGCTGAGATTGACAGGCAGGGATACTGAGGCTGGCCGAGCAGGTAACTCAAACACACTAGATAAGGGGCGGAGTCAGGGCTACGCGGTGACAAAGTTCCCGGATGGTGTAAGATTTCGCCATGCTCAGAAAACTAAGAAATTTAAATCTCATAGATTGTTTCTTCCTTCTTGATTCTCCCATTAGTATACCGAGACTGTGTGCGACTGAGACCAAAGAACGCAAGAGCCTCGGGCTCGGGTAATGAAAGACTACTTAGAGTTTAATTTCCCTTCCAAACAGGCTTCGCTTGTCCATCATTTAGGCTGAATTCACTCCTTACGTAAATTGTATGCGTGTATCTCTTGTCTAAAACAAACTGGGTAAGTATGTATCCATGTGTCCATGCCTTGGATCTGAGCATGGTTTGTTTATTTTTTCACATCTGACCTTGAACAAAGGCAGGGCACAGTCACGCGGCACCTTCTACGATAACAGCTCAGGAGATTGAAATCACTTTTTGGGAGGCTCTCCTTGACACCTTGGCTCCTACAATTCTTCCCACCACCATTCTACTGCAGAATTCCCTGAGCTCCACTTAGTATTTGGCTGTGGGTCTCTGCATCTGCATCAGTTGCTAGATGATGCCTCTCTGACGACAATTATCCTAGGCTCTGGTCTACATGCATAGCACAGAATCATTAGGAATCATTTTATAATTTTTTTTTTTTGCCAGTCATGTTTGCTTCCATCCTAGGTCTATTCAGCAGAAGGCCAGTGCCAGGGGTGGGCTCCCTCTCAATGACACGGGTCTCAAATTGGACCAGTCATTGGTTGGCCACTCTCACAATTTCTGCACCCCAGCACATCTTGTAGGTAGGACAAACTATAGGTCAAAGGTTTTGTTGTTGGCTTGGTGTCCCAATCTCTCCACAGGAAACCTTGCCTGGTTACATAGGGTGACCACATTATTTTTAATTCACTCTTTGGTTAGGGGACATGTAGGTTGTTTCTAGTTTCTGGTTATTATGAATAAACCTGCTATGTACATAATACAAGTGTCCGTGTGGTAGGATGGGAAGTATCCTTTAGGTTTATGCCTAGGAATGGTATAGATGGGCCTTGAGGTAGATGATCTCCAACTTTCTGCGAAACCACCAAAGCCGCTCTACAAGTGCCTACTCCCTCTAGCAATCGGAGAAGGGTCCCCCCCTGTCTCCACATCCTTGCCAGAGTGAGCTGTCACTTGTGTTTTTGACCTTAGCCATTCTGACAGGTGTAAAATGTAATCTCAGAGTCATTTTGATTTTCATTTCTTTGATGGCTAGGGATGGTTAACATTTCTTTAAGTGTTTCTCTGTCATTTGAGATTCTTCTGTTAAGAATTTTCTGGTTAGATATCCCATTGAAAAGATGTTTTTCTTTATTTTTTACTTTATGTGTATGGGTATTTTCCTTGTAATAGTCTGTGAACTATGTGCATGCAGTTCTGTTGGAGGCCAGAAGACGGTGCTCTATCCCCTGGAACTGGAGACGGCAAACCTCCATGTGTATGCTGGGAATAGAACCTGGGTTCTCTTGAAGAGCGGCCAGTGCTCTTAACTGTTGAGGCATCTCTCGAGCCCCCTCTATCCCATTTTAAATGAGCTTATTTGGTTTGTTGATGTCTAGTTTCTTGAGTTCTTTATATATTTTGTATATTAGCCCTCTGCCAGATGTGACATTGGTGAAAATCTTTCTCCACTCCTTGGGCAGCTCTTTTGTTCTAATGGCAGTATCCTCTGCCTCACAGAAGCTTAAAGTTTCATGAGGTTCCATTTATTGACTGATGATCTTAGTGCCTTTGCTATTGGTGCTCTGTTTAGGAAGTTGTCTCCTGTGCCAATGAGCTCAAGGCTATTTCCCTCTTTCTCTTCTGTCAGGTTCAGTGTGTCTGGCTTTATGTTGAGGTCTTTGATCCACTTGGACTTGAGTTTTGTGCAGGGTCATAGTTATTGATCTATTTGCATTTTTCCATATGCAGACATCCAGTTAGACCATCACTGTTTGTTGAATTTTTTTTTCTAATTTATATTTCTGGCTTCTTTATCAAAAATCAGGTGTCCATAGGTATGTAGGTTTATTTCTGGGTTTTTGATACTGTTACATTGACACATCTGTTTGTTTTAATGCCAATATCATGCAGTTTTTCTTACTATAGCTCTGTGATACAACTTGAAGCCAGGGATGGTGATACCTCCAGAAGTTCTTTTATTGTGCAGGGTTTTTTTTTTCTTTCTTGATATCCTGAGTTTTTGTTTTTCCATATGAAGTTGAGTACTATTTTTCAAGGTCTGTAAATAATTATGTTGGAATTATAATGGGGATTGTGTTAGATCTGTAGATTGCTTTTGATAAGATGGCCATTTTTTACTATGTTAATCCTATTGACTCATGAGCATAGGAGATCTTTCCATTTTCTGATATCTTCTTCAATTTTTTCTTCAAAGACTTAAAGTTCTTGTCATACAGGTCTTTTACCTGCTTGGTTAGAGTTATACCAAGATAGTTTACATTATGTGTGGCTATTGTGAAGGGCAATATTTCCCTGATTTCTTTCCCAGCCTCTTTGTCATTTGTACTTTGTTGATAATAGGCTTATATGAAACATATGGGCCTCAAGGGCAGTGGGACATGTAGAGCAGCCTGCCTGCTCTTTGACCCATTAGAGGTTGACCTGCAACCTCCCTCCATTCCTTCCTTCCTTCCTTCCTTCCTTCCTTCCTTCCTTCCTTCCCTCCCTCCCTCCCTCCCTCCCTCCCTCCCTCCCTCCCTCCTTCCTTCCCTCGTTCCTTCCTTCCCTCCCTCCTTCCTTCCCTCCCTCCCTCCTTCCTTCCTTCCTTCCTTCCTTCCTTGTTTCTTTCCTTGTAGTAATATGTCCCAGAGAATCTGTATATTTTTCTATGAGTCTGCTTTTATATAGCTGATAAAAATTGTTCAAGGGCAGTAATAAAGTCTGTATCATAAATATCTGCAATAAAATTATAGGACACACCATAGAGTTTATGCTAATAACATGGGAGATTCATTGCACCAGTAAAACTCTCTCCTAAAAGTTTGACATTGTTGGCATTGATCTTGGTTAGAAACTCTGAAGCATATCAATTTATGAATGAGACATCCTAATGCAAATAGGATTATGCCGTTCATTCAGCATCCCTTTCCTAGACATCTCAGGTCTATATTTTCAGATCACTTTCCCCTGAACTGATAAACCACTATTCCTATTCTAGCAGATACAAAGTCATCAATAAAGCAGAAAGGGTACTAAACAAGTATTTAAAATTGCAGGGACTTTATACTTGACCATAAAGCTGGGTTATAAAAATGTTTACTATGTGTTGTTATATGATATCTGGGGATTAAAAGTACCAAGGTAGTAACATTTTTCTGGAACTTAAACTGCATAAAAATAAAGGTGACTAAATCTAGAGCAGTTTTAAAGAAATACTTTTAAAAGCTATTTAAACCATAAGGAAATTAGTGACCTGAATATGCCCAGCTCCCTTATCTTCATGGTAATGAGGTACTGTCTGGTTAATTCTGATATGTTAGATTGATGAGTGGTATGGATCAAGATTAAACTAATTTATGGACATCATCTCTCACATGTGAGCAGAATACTCATAAAGTTCATTTCATAGGTTCATAGATATAGTCTGCTTTTTCAGAGAAAAGATGGAAGCCAACTGTGGCTTATGGAAAACTGCCCAGACACTTCACATTCTTTTGACCATTCTGGCCCTGCCCCTTGTTGTAAACTAATCTCTCTAAATTGTATAATTTAAAGTCACATGGCAATTCACACTTTGCTCAGTTCTCATGTATAATCTTCTATGTAAAAAAGGAATTAGGAAACCCAATACACACTGAGAGATATGTTTTGTAATCAACCAAACTGATTTTGGCTTTTGTGCAATAACATGATCATGAAACCTGGAACATGTCCTTTTCTGAAACAGTAATGGGTCATTTTGCATTCTGGTAACTAACAAATATTCTATAAACATCTCACCTTAGCTTTATTTTGCAAATGACATTACAGCTGTGGGGTCTCACTTTACCAAATACCCATTCCATTCCTCTCCTTATAGAGCATGTACTTAATATTATGTCCTGGATTAAAAGCTAATTCTCTGCATTTTAGGCAGACTATTGGATAATAATTTCTTTCACAAGGAGAGCACATTGCCTTCAGGTATAAAGTATTTTCTATTAGGGAGAGATGTGTATTAGAGAAGAGAGTCTTGGGTCCCGTAGGGTGGCAAAGTCTCCCTCTGTGACAGAAGTGGTTCTCATAAGTGAAATGACCCCATTGCACGCATCACTGACAGTTGATATTTTCATAATGGTTACTTTTTAATTTCACTATAACCAAATTTTAGTTTATTGAAAATATTTTCATTCCATATCATGCATAATTGAGAAGGTAAGTAGCAAAATATCTCAGTGGCATGTGTTCATGATATGGGGGGGATGGTGACTGAAGTTTGAAGAAATTGAACTCTATGGATCGTATCATGTGATTTCTCCTCCTCTTTCTCCTCAGGACTCAGTTAGATTTTGTATTTCAGAGATATCCCAAATTTAGTGACATGTTGGTGGGGAACCTTTAACTGGAGTCTAATGGGACTTAAGATTTCTATTATAGGAATATTTGCTTAACTCTTTCTGAGTCTTTCAGAGATCTCATAGGACTATGAATGAGTTTTGCTATCTTTTGAATTATGCATAGTGTTGTTGCTTTGTAAGGTAAGTGTAGTGTAATTAGTTAGTTAGCATATTTACTTAGTAAGTTAGACTAGTATAGCTTATAGTCCAACTTTGGCTACTTTGTAGGTTCCTTTATCTTCCTCCCGTCTCCACCCCTCTTCTTCCACACTTTCAACCCTCTAATGCTAGATAGAAGAGAAAAAAGACCGAGGTGGAAAGGTGATGCTATCAGTAGACTACTTCCTGCTGATTGGGGCAAGTTTGATCTTTGTTGTCAGGATATCTAATATTTTCTTCTTATTTCTTCTTTGTGCATGACTACTTAACAAACTGCAATCAACAGCAACCAACTAACGACCAACAGCAACCCTGCCTCTCCTGGCCCTAGTATTTATACACTTGAAAAGCCCCCAGAATTCCAAACGTCACACAATTGCAGAAACTATCTGCCACTGGCAAAATGACCCCTGTGCTACAGCTTGAGGCCATTCCTTGTCAGCAGCTGGGGACAATCGGAAGCAGCCCATATCCCACATCAGGGATTAAAATAAAAACATATTCTCATAAAGTGTCTCTTTTTCAAAGAAATTGAAATTCTCACTACAAGAGCCACTAAAGATTAGTATGATAGAGTCATTCATCACTCCTCACAAAAACTCTGAAACTAAAGCACAAAGCTTGGCTGGCTGACTTGCGCATGAAACTTTTTATATAAAAACTGATTCAGGGCCTACAACTCCAAATATTATTAATCAATTCATACACCCCTTGTTTTAAATCATCCCAGGATAAACAATAAACAATAAGAGATAGCTTCTAGAGTCAGATGCCCTTAAACACTGTTTAAACTAACAAGTTTACATAGTTCATCTACCTTGCCATCACTCATTCCTTTCCAGAAAAATGCCAAAAAGCATACTTTCCCCTTCAATTCATGAATGACCCTGCTCCTCCTCTCATTGCCAGGTATAACATGCTGTGTGTCCTGTTGCTTGGATCTGTAAGAACCCAATTCTTCCTGACAGTTATTTTTAAGTCCACATATTCCAAAATACCTGACCAAACCGAGTCCCAGGTCCCAGTGCCTTTGAAGAACAGATGCCATCAGCAATGTTGGGTTAAAACAAAACATAAAAGGAAGACAAGCACAGGTTGGCTGGAAAGCAGAAGTCAGGAGCTCTGGATGGCCCTGTGTACACTTCACATCAGTAGTCAGCTGTGTTCTGCTCTGTCCCTTTGTGAGTAAGTCCACTCTGGAAATATCTGAAGTTTCTTGTTTGGGCCATGCATAATAGCCACAGTGAGTCTAATATATTTTAGGACATACCTTACCTTATAATAGATATGACTGGCAGAACATATTCCTAGAGACCTGAGAATAATAACATCTACACGTCTTTTCTCCTAAATCATTTTTATATTCTGAAAAGCATCTACTTATACTTTCATCACTCCCAAGAGAAGAAATAATGGGAGCAGTGTGAGAAAGCCCCTTCCAAATTCTGGTTTGTCAATGGCTCTCCAGTACCAGAATTGACAAGACTAATTATAACATTTAAAAGACAGTAGGAGTAGGGTTGGACTTAAAACTGTATTTTTAAAAACACACACACACAAAACAATACCTCAAATCCAATGAGAATATTCCATCAAGTGCAGCTAGGTAAACTGGATTTGCAGCGCCTTGGGAAACACATATTTCTCACATGTGGGGCCTATAATCATTTGAAATGGCATTGTTAAATGTTCAGGGACAGCCTGACAAATCTTTAGGAATCCATTCTCTCTGCGGAAATGACTTTCAGGACCGTGTCCTATACAACACAGTCGTCAAATATCCTTTCATAGGACACAGTATTATGAAATTAAATTTCCCTCGCATGTGTGATTTCTTATTTTCTAGAACTCTCTGTGAAATACTCTAGGATAAATTAAGAGGCTGACTCCCAACTGGAACCTTACATTACTGAGTAACTCACTCAGAAGTTGGTTGAATAACATACAATTCAAAGTACTCAATTAAAATTCCCAACTGGGAGAATATAGTCAAGATATGTTGTTAATTAGCATATTAGCTTGTCTCCTAAGATCTTCATGGAGTCTTAAAGATCTGGCATAATGCTGTGAATTGACCAAGGACATATTAAAACATAAAATTTATTCTTACTTGTTGAATTCTATATGATACTTTGACACATGTATATATTGTACAATGTTTGAAACAGCTTAAGCACATCTGTTTCTTCAAAAACTCCTCATTTCTTTGTGGTAAAAACATCCAGGATGCTTTCTCCCTTTTGCCTATCGTTGATAATATGCTATACTAGTTTTCTTTTGTTTCCTATATGCCTGTTGTATTTGGTGTCATTTTAGAATGTTGAAATCCTCTAGGGTTCTAAGATACAGTTTCACATAGAATGACTGTAAATGGCTTTCTGTAGAGAATAAGCAGGGGATAGTTAGGGACCCGATTTATAGTTCAAAAACCATCTTCCAGTTTTCATGAGACCATTTTACAGGGCGTGCTTGCATTCTGTTCCTATATAATCATGCTTGGTTGGCTCAATTCAATGAATATCAAGTGTGTAGCTCATACTGAAAAGTCAAGAATACCACACTAGGCATTCTACGGGGGTTGTAATGGAAAAATACTTCCAACTTAAAATGAAATCCTAGGTGGGTACAATTGGTACATGCTTGTAATCCCAGCACTTGGCAAGTAGAGGTAGGGAGCTTAACAGTTTAGAGGCATTCTTGGTTATATGGGGAGATTGAGGTCATCAACAACAAAAATAAATTCTATATTTAATCATTGTGATGCAAAACTCCCTTGTTACATGCTTTTGCAAACAAATATTTCTCTCTAGGTCTCAGAGAAATCTGTTAGACATCTCTCTTTATCCCTACTCTTCCTAAACATATGTACACATGTGCAAAAGTGACTTTATATAGTTCTACATCCACAGTTATGTTTATGAAAGAGAATGCAGTCATATAAATTTGACAAAAAATATATGCAAGAGAAACTCAGCAATGGCACTTGTTATAGGTACCAAGAACATACTACATTTTCTAAACTCTCCCTCTTGTTTTTTTTTTTTTTTTAAATAAATCTAATTGTATTTTTGTCCTTGTTGACTTTAGGCACACTAGATAAGGACTGTGTGTCATATTCAAAATGTGTAAATATTTTCCTAATAGCTATTACATACAAATTTAAATTTTTTATACATGGTATACTCACTCTCTCCTGCTTACTGATGAAATACACTGTGTATGTGGCTCTCAAGGCTTCCATCATGTTCAACTGTTTGCCATCAGAACTCCTAAGACTCAAAATAAATAGCAATGGTCTCAGCTATGATACATACAGCGAACAGACATGAGTGTGTTAGCAAGAGGAAGACTCAGGGCTGGAAAGCCAAAGGAAGCCAGAGGTGGCTGTGAAGGTGCTCTCCCAGTAAACCCTTACAGGACTCGCCTAATTTCTCCAAAGAAGCATGACAAAATGTCCATCTGGAAAGCTCTTTAGAGACTCAGATGTTCAAGTCATTCCTTTCAGGATCATCACATGAGACTCTGTGCCTTGCATGTTCCAAAAACCTGAGCATTAGAAGGAGAGAAGGCATCCAGCATACACCCATGCTCTTGCACGAATTTTTGTGTTCTTACTAGTGTTGGAAACACAGGGAACACTGTGAACCCAACTTTATAAACACTAGCCAAGGGTCCTGCATTGAAGTCCTTCCAAGGATAGTTTTGCCAAGACTGTTGCTAGTTCTCCCCCACACAGAAAGCACACATATTGGATGACTTTTCTATGAGGGATGCCCTAGGAGAGTGCACTGCAGAAGTGGAATTGTACAGAGGACCTAGGCTAAGGTCCTGGCACCCACATAGGGCAGCTCACAGCTACCTGTATACCCTCTGGCTTCCGTATTCACCTATACACATGCAGTACATGTAAAGTCATGCAGGCACACACATAAATAAAATAACCGTTACAAAGTTAAATTTGTTTTAAACTGACATATTACTGCATAAAATTTATATTTGTTTGCTGAGTTCTATGGGCTCTTTGATACTTGTGTACATTGCATTATGCTTGAATTGGGTTAAATATATTTCCTCAAAATATATTTTCTTTCCCAGCTCCTTTATAATATATACAGTATATCATTTTCTTCAGGCTCTCTTCTGTGTAATAGCATGGTGAACTTTTGGTGGGTCACATTTTTAAATTTCCATTTTCAAAGGTGGGGATGTTTGTCCTTATTTCCTAAATTTGTGATTGGACATAAGAAATGAAGGATAGTTTCTGTTTCTACAAGTGATCCTTTTGTGTTGAAGGGCATGCTTGGGGCAACCTTCCATGTTTTATCTTTTTCAACCCTCCAATTTGACTGGAGGAAGGGCAGGCAACATTACTGCTTTGCTATATTGTTATTAACATTCTAGTCCTTAATTGACACTTTATGGATCCACTTCAAATCATGAATTCTGTGTGGGTTTTGGTATTGTTTACAAAGAGAACTCATATAGAAAGTGAGTCAGGCGGAGTGGCCATAAGTAAATGAGCTTTCTCATGGGGCCACTCATCATGGCTTACAATTTAACTCTGCGTAGTTAGATCTTTGAAAGGTCAAATGTGACACTCAGCTAGTGGGCTCATTCCCAGGAGTCCTCACAGAAACATTCTTTTCAATTCTGTACCGAGCTGGCCCAGCATTGGCTGGGCAGTGAGCTGTGGTGGGCGGTTCCTTTCTTCTGAGAATGACCTGTTAGGATGGAGGGTGGACACCTGACAGAATTCTAAGATGGTGGTACCCTATATATACATTAAAACATGTGGAGATTCTCCACTTCATTTTCTTTGAATAAAAATCTCTGCAGGGCTACCTTGATCATGTGTTGTTCAGTGGCACTGGCCTTATGCTACCCGAATGGAGGCTGGGAAGAATGTACTCCATCCTCCGCTCCAGTAGGGGGCAGCATACTGGAGAAGGTTGCTTCACGCCCACTTGTTTTTTCACAAAGGTAGATTTTTTCCCCCGTATTTTTCTGGTCTTCAAAGGCTATAGGAGCAAGCTGTACTTCATCATGAAGTCACATGTGTAGGGACAGAGTCACATAATTTCCTTCCAATACCCTCACGATATCTTTTACTATTTTGCTTCAGCTTATTAAACCTTTTAAATGTTGTTTTGCTCTCTATGAATAATCTTTGATGGAAAATGCATTGTTTCTTCTTGAAGTAACACATTCAAAAATATAGAAATAATGTTTAAAAAGAGTAAAAATTTGGGCAGAAATAATGAGATAAACAGAATAGCATGTTTGCCTTTATCTAAATGTTAAAATGCTCCAAAGAAATGTAGTAGAAATTATATCAGGTTGATGTCATTATAAGAATTTTAAAATGTCTTTGTGTTCACTGTTAAAAACACAGAAGTTGGGGGTGAGAAGTTGGCCCAGTAGGTAAGGATACGTGCATTGCAAGCTTGAGGACCTGGACACGGGAGCCAAAGTTCAAATCCCTAGAAGCCGTGTAAAAAGCAAGCACACACCGTTGTAACCCAGCACAATGGGGAGCAGAGCCAAGGAGGACTGCTGTGACTTGCCGGCTGCTAACCTTGCTCTATGTCCAGTGAAGGAGCCTGTCTCAGGGGAGTAAGGTGTGAGCAGTGAAATGGGGATC
>JADRCD010104711.1:0-11459 GCA_019843815.1 Montemys delectorum | reverse complement strand
CTGAAGAAACTGAATGAATCTCCATGAACGTTTATAATTCAGCCAAGACCATAAAGCTAGTAAATGGAAAAGCTATTATTTAAATTGAAGTTCCTCTGGCTTCAAATCATGGTTTTGTCCCACATAATACATCAGTCTCAGCTTGATAGTATTTTAATAGACCTACCAATAAAACTCATATTGAAATGCCTGTAGCAAGGATGTATTAATTAATATTGACGAAGATAAACACCCACTTACTAAGGGAATCCAAAAAATTAATCTACTGACAGAGTCACCTAATAATTTTTGGACTATGAATATTTCAAAATGATAATGCTGTAGTAAGAGAATGAACTGAATTTAAAAAGGAAACATAGTCTCTGCCATGTGAGTCCATGGCTCATAGTAACTTCTCTAGACCAGAAGGTAATTAGAAACTAACAGGTGTCCATCAAGAGTCACCAAGGGCACCTTCATATATAAGCACTTTATTGTGAGAGAAAGTGAATGCTGAAAGATTACAATGGAACTTTCTTTAAATATACAATCAGAGCTAAGATAAAATTAGTTACATGGCAATGTTCTATATGTCATTTAAAAGAACCAATGAATATTTGGTTTAACCCTTTATTTTTAATGACTTACCCTATACTGATAACTTAAAATTTACTTTCTCAGCTGAAAACCACATACAAGATCAAGCTAGATAGTACCACACTGATGGAGCAAGGTCTTCCTATATATGTTGGTATTTCACAGCCCTCCTCAAAAGCCGCATTTTATTCAACAATTTCCTCTCATAGTCTATGTTCTATTGTCCTTAAATACATATAGTATATGTATTTAATATTTTGACTGGTTGTTGTAAGATTTATATCAATTTCCTTTTCAACAACATTTATTAAATTAAAACGTTTACTCAGTTCAACAAGCAACATAAAGCAATGATAGGCATCTAAAAATGTCTCTGAGATATTTATCTAACATCAGATACAACACCCAATCTATACAGTCTAGGATTTTGTCTTAATCACTCTTCTATGAATCTGAACAGACACTATTACCAAGGCAACATTTAAGAAGAAAAGCATTTAATCATTATCCTCGTGGTAGAGAACCTGGTGGTAAACACCGGTGATGCTAGAGGAATAGCTGAGTATTGACTCCACAAGAAGAGGGCATGGAGGAGGGAGGGAGACAGAGACTGAGACCAATATACTGGGCCTGGTATGGGCTCTTGAAACCTCTAAGCCTATCTCCAGTGACACAGTACACTCAATAAGGCCAAGAAGACAATAAACGTATGAATTTATGGGGATCATTGATATACAAACCACAATTATCCTTCTTTAAAAATGTAACTAAATACTGGAAACAGTATTTAAATTAACAAAATCAGAATTGAAAAGAGATATAAAAACAAAAACTGAAGAAATTTAAAAAATCATTGGATATTACTTCAAAAGCCTATACTCCACAGAAAAGGAAAATCTAAACAAATTTGATGATTTCTAGACAGCTACCATTTAACAAAATTAGATCAAGATCAAGTAAACTATCTAAATATAACTTCTAAGAAAATAGAAACAGTCATTGAAAGTCTCCCAATGAAAAAAGCCCAGGGCCAGAAGATTTTGGTGCAGAATTCTACCAAACTGTCAAAGAAAAGCTAATAGCAATACTCCCCAAACTATTTCACAAAATAAGGGACACTACCTAATTAATTCTATGAGGCCACGGTTAACCCTGATACCTAAATCATACAAAGACCCAACAAAGAAAGAATTTCAGACCAATTTCTCTTATGAACAAAATACTCAATAAAATCCTTACAAAGCAAATCTAAGAACACATCAAAAGCATCATTTACCATGATCAAATAGGAATCATGCATCACAGGAATGCATGGATAACTCAGTGAAAATCCATCAACACAATCCACTATATAAAGAAACAAGGAAAAAAGTCACATGATTGTCTCATTAGATGCTGAAAAAGCCTTTTATAAAATCCAATACTCCTTCATGTTCAAAGTCTTGGAGAAATCAGGAATTCAAGGCACATATCTAAACTTAATAAAAGCAATATACGGCAACTCAATAGCCAATATAAAATTAAATAGAGAGAAACTTGAAGCAATCCCACTAAAATCAGGGACAAGACAAGGCTGCCCACTCTCTCTGTATTTATTCAATATAGTACTTGATGTTCTAGATGGAACAATAAAACAACAAAACGTGCATCAAGGGATACAAATTGGAAAAGAAGAAGTAAAGCAATCACTATTTGTGGATTGTATGATAGCATACAAAAGCAACCCGAAAATTCTACCATAGAGCTCTTATAGCTGAAAAACAACTTTAGCAAAGTGACCAGGTACAAAATTGACTCAAAGAAATCAGTAGCTTCCTTTTTCACATGTGATAAACAGGCTGAGACAGAAATTAGGGAAACAACATCCTTCACAACAGCCATAAATAATATAAAATATGGTGGTATAACTCTAATCATACTAAGTCCCCGAAGAAAAAAATTGAAAAAGACCTCAGAAGATGGAAAGATCTCCCATGTTCATGAATTGGTAGGATTAACATAGTGAAAATGGCCATTGTACCAAAAGCAATCTAAAGATTCAATGCAATTACCACTAAAATTCCAACACAATTTTTAAAGGACATTGATACAGCAACTCTCAACTTCATATGGAAAAACAAAACAAAACAAAACAAAACCAGGATAACCAAAACAATCCTGAACAATAAAAGAACTTCTAGAGGAATCACCATCCTTGACATCAAGTTGTACTACAGAGAAATAGTAATTATAAATTGCACACTATTGGTACAGAAACAGACAGCTTGATCAATGGAATAGAATCAAAGACCAAGCAGTAAAAACACACACATGGACACATTTTGATAAAGAAGCCAAAATCATGGAAAAATGAAAACATCTTCAACAAATAGTGCTAGTCTACCCAAATGTCTGCATGTAAAAGAATGCAAATTGATCCATATTTATCACCCTGCACAAAACTCAAAATCAAATGGATCAAGACCCTCACCATAAAACCAGGTACACTGAATCTAATAGAAGCAAAAAGAGGAAATAGCCTTGTATACATTGATACAAAAGACAATTTTCTGAACACAATACCATTGGCTCAGGCTGTAAGATCAACAATTGATAAATTAAACATAATGAAACTGAAAGCTTCTGTAAGGCAAATGACACTGTCAATAGGACAATATGGCAGCCTCCACATTGGAAAAAGATCTTCACTTACCCTACATAAGACATAGGCCTAATATATAAAATATATAAGAACTAAAGAAGTTAGACTCCAACAAACCAAATAACCTAATATTTTTATTTAATCATTTGTTTGTTTATTTTATACTTCAGATTTTATTCCCCTCCAGGCCCACCCTCTGATTGTTCCACATCTCATACCTCCTCCCTGCCCCTCTGTCTCCACGAAGATGTCACCACCCATCACCCTCCACCCCACCAGACTTCTAAACTCCCTGGGGCCTCCAGTATCTTTAGGGTTAGGTACATGGGATAGGTCTCAAGTTGGGCAGGTAGGTTATTGGTTAACCATTCCTTCTGTCTCTGGTCCATCTTTGTCCCTGTATTTCTTTTAGACAGTACACATTTTGGGTCGAATGTTTTGTATGGGGGTTGATGTTCTTATTACTGCATGAGGGGTCCCGCCTTGCTACATGAGGTGGCCTCTTTAGGTTCCATGTCTCCATTGTTATGCATGTTGGCTAATGTCACCTGCATTGACTACTGGGAGCCCCCCGCCCAGGTCTCTGGGACTTCAGAGAAACTTCTAGCACCCTCTTCCCAACCCACACACATCCTCAGCAGCTACAGATTTCCGTTCTGTCTCCTGGCACTCTGGGCCTTTCTTTTTTCTCTTGCCAGACCTGATCCTGTCTTCCTATTCCTCTCCCCCCCCCCCCTCAGTTCTCTCTCTCCCTCCCTCTGTGTCCTGTGACTATTTTTTTTCCCCCTTTCTAAGCATTCTCATTTGGGCCTTCCTTCTTAGTTAACTTTTTGGGTTTCTGTTTCTAGTTCCATCCATTTATAATGTCCTTGTTTTTAATAGCTGAATAGTATTCCATTGTGTAAATGAACGACATTTTCTGTATTCCTTATTAGGATGAGGGACATCTGGGTTCTGTCTAGTTTCTGACTATTACAAATAAAGCTGTAATGAGCATAGTGTAATGCATATCCTCGTAGTAATGAGAAGGAGCATCTTTTGAGTATATACCCAGGCATCTTCAGGTAGATCTATTTCCAATTTTCTTTCTTTTTTTTGATAAAATTATTTATTCCTATCATAATCTTAATAATTCCCATTTCTTGGTCACATGAATTGTATTTTAAAATAAATAGTTTAAGAAACTGCCAGATTGATTTCAAGAGTGGTTATATAAATCACAATCCTACCAGCAATGGAGGAGTGTTCATTCTATATATCCTTGTCAACGTGTACTATCACCTGAGTTTTTGATCTTAGCCATTATGATTGGTGTAAGGTAGAATCTCAGAATTGTTTCGATTTGCATTTCCCTGAAGACTAAGGACTTTGATCGTTTCTTTAAGTGCTTCTTAGCCATTCAAGATTCCTCTGTTGAGAATTCTCTCTTTAGCTCTATATTCCATCTTTTAAAATTAGGTTATTTGACTCTTTCAGCTGCTTGTTAGGTCTTTCGGAGGGCAACCATGATAGTCCCTTTTTGTGAGCTCTCCATAGCCTCAGTAGTCTCAGGCCTTGGGGCCTCCCCTTCAGCTGGATCTCTCTGTGGGCCTGTCACTGGACCTTC
Source organism: Montemys delectorum (assembly GCA_019843815.1). Taxonomy (NCBI): domain Eukaryota; kingdom Metazoa; phylum Chordata; class Mammalia; order Rodentia; family Muridae; genus Montemys; species Montemys delectorum. The sequence continues at coordinate 6,636 of JADRCD010104711.1, read as the reverse complement.
TTTTTCTCAGGCTCCGCTCCATTTCCATCCCTGCAGTTCTTTCAGACAGGAACAATTATGGGTCAGAGAGGTGACTGTGAGATGGCAACCCACAATCTTGGAGGTGGGCTCTACAAGTTCCCTCTCCCCACTGTAGGGCATTTCATCTAAAGTCCCTCCATTTGAGTCCTGAGAGTCTCTTATCTCCTAGGCCTCTGGTACATTCTGGAGTCAGATGCAGATATTTGGAATGGACAGAATCAACTGACCCCTGTGGCTGAATTAGGGGAAAATTGGCAGAAGCTGAGGAGGAGGGCAACTCTGTCCTCTATCGGAGAACCAGCAGTCTCAATTAACCTGGACTCCCAAGATCTCTCAAACACTGGACCACCAACCAGGCAGTATACACCAGCTGATATGAGGCCCCCAAACATATACACAATAGAGCACTGCTGGGTCTGGGTTCAATCAGAGAAGATGCACCAATACCTGACACTATTAATGATACTCTGTTATGCTTACAGACAGAAACCAAGCATAACTGTCCTCTGAGAGGTTCTACCCTGTAGCTGACTGAAACAGATGCAGATACCCACAGCCAAACTTTGGGCCAAGGTTGCATACCCTTATGGAAGTCAGGGATGGATTGAAGGCTATGCAAGGGATAGAAATCCCACAGGATGACCAACATTGCCAACTAACCTGGACCCCTGGGAGCTCTAAGAAACTGAGCCAGCAAGCAAGAGTATAGACGGAGATCCTAGCATATATGTAGCATAGGGGTGCCTTGTCCTTCCTGAGTGGCAGAGAGTGCACCTAACCATGTAGAGATTGATTGATGTACCAGGATTGGTGCATTCCTATGGAGAACAACAGCCTCTCAGAGTCAAAGGGGAGGGGAAAGCAGGAGAGGGACTCTGTGAGGGGAGGACCAGGAGTGGAGGGATGTGCATAAATAAATTAAAAATAAATAAATACCTTGTCTGATTTCTGTCCAAGATACTAGAAAACTCTGTTGTCCCTAGTGAGTCACTGTGTCCATGCTTGTGGTCAGAGTGCCCTAGGCATACTAATGCATGCCCTCCCTTCACGTCCCCTCTTATTTCCTTTCTTCTCTAGCTCTGTATTTTCCTTCATCAAACTCCTCAGAAAAGAAGTAAACTTAGAATCTCTCAGAAAGTGGCTCAAATCTAGATCAGAAGAATTTTTAAGACTACCATGTTTTGTGATGTCTCTTGTGCAAGGTTATAAAATTCATGAACATTAGGAGTGTTTGTTCACAAACTACTCATGTGATTTTTAACAGTGAGGCTGAAATATACTTCTATATCATAAAATACAGATCTGAATGTATTTATTCACTTGATTCTTCTTTATGAATGCCTGTGCATGTACACAGGCCACAATGCCAGTCTAGATCAGAGGATAATTTCAGAGAGTTGGATCTCTCCTAATATTGAGTTCCAGAAATCAAACTCAGGTTGTTCACAAGCACCTTTTCTGAAATGTCACCTTGCCAGCCACAGATTTGCATGTTTTAAGTGCATAATTTAGCCAGATAACACCACATACTAATTATAGGACATTTACATAACCTTCAAAAGAAGTCTCCTGTGCATTTGTTATTTCTATCCTCATGACTTCTCCAGTCAGAGGAAACCAGTTGGATCATACAAGATACATTCTTTTATTTTGGATTTGTAGGAAGAGGATGGAATTTTTCAGGATTTCATATATGTAGGCAATGAAATATGATCATTTCTCCAACAGATTTGTCCCTCCAATTCTTTCTATGTGCTCCCAACATGTCACCTCCCAATGTCATGTCATAGTCTCTTCTCCTCCTCCTTCTCCTTCTTCTCCTCCTCATCCTTCTTCTTTTTCTTCTTCTTCTCCTCTTTCTCTTCCTTCTCCTCCTCCTTCCCCTTTCTTCCCTTCTCATTCTTGTTTTCCTTCTCCTCCTGCTCCTCCTTCTTTCTTCTTATTCTGATAACCTAGTAAGTTCAATTAATACTCAGATAACATTTCAGAATTGAACCAAAAATAATATAAGAGCCAAAGGATGGAAGAGTACTATCAAATGCTGTCTTTGGAATAAGACATGTCTATTGCATCTATGAACTTACAAGAGCTATAATTATCTACACAGGATATAGCCAGCCAAAATCCCTGCATAGATAAGGTATACTATCACTAGGCCCCATCTTCTATTAAATAGCTATTGGCAATGAATAGATGATGGAAAAGAAGAAGAATTTCTTTGGGGAGATGTAACTACTAGTAGGATTCTCATGTTCCAGTTAAAGAGTATATGGTTTTTTGAAACCCATTCGTGTTGTGGTATGAGTAAGTACTTGGATCTTACAAGAGAAATCTCTGGGGTCTCTCTCTCTCTCTCTCTCTCTCTCTCTCTCTCTCTCTGTGTGTGTGTGTGTGTGTGTGTGTGTGTGTGTGTGTGTGTGTGTGTCTATACATGTGTACTTTGGTGCTTAAAGCTGAACCTGTAGTCTTGAGCTTGCTAGAAATATACTCTGTCATGAAGCCAGACTCCCAGGTCTATAGGCCTGTTCTGGTTTATTGCTGACTAGTATTCACATGTTTGGTTATGTGACACGTTATCATTTCAGCGATGGGCTTTACTTTTTCAATTTTTATTTTTTTTTACGATTGTTAATAAAACTGCATGTAAAGGTTATGTATATACATTGGTGTGAGTGTGGGAAGGTGTTTGAATTTCACTGGGCAATATTTTGAAGTAGGATGATTGCATGATATCATAGGTTAACTTTTTATATACATTTTTAAGACATAATATTTTTGCTGGTATAATTGATTTTGTTCATTTAAAGTTTGAGAATTTGATGTCTTTTGGTTGTGTGGAAAGTGGCAGAAACTTTGTGGACAGTGTGCAACCTGTTATGGCATTGCTGACTCATTTCCAAAATGCTTAGAGACTTTTGAGGTAAGGAGGATTTCAAGACATGGTTTCATGCAGAGACTATCATTTATTCCTGCTCATTGGCTTTTTGTAAGTGCTCCAAAGTTTTGATTTTAATTGCATAAAATAAAGGAGAGGTTACATTAAAATTTAGGAAACTTGTGTTTTTTATAAATAGAAATAATTTTAAATGACATAAGTGTGTACCAATGAGATGACAAGCATCCTTACAAATGCATATACTTAATTATTTCTCAAATGTGAAATATGAGCAACTTCATTTTCAACATTCAGAAAAATAAATTGGAAATTAACTCAGCTTTAATGCTTTACGTCTGACTTGGTTAGAAAATGAGCATCATAAGTGAGAAAACTGATAAAGAAAACACATGGTCACATGGAAATTGTAACTCAGAAGTCTATATGGAATTCAAAAATGCTGTATTGTACAAATTAAACTGTATTTGAAAACAAAATCTAATAGCACCTTATGGAAGATATAAATAGGCGCAAGTTAAATAAGATATTGATATGTCAGCAACATACTGATTGTTAGAATGGCCTTTGTTTTCCCTGTGCTATGCAGCTGAAGTACAGCAAAGATAGGCCTGCAAATGGTTAAACTATGAGCAGCCCGAAAGGAGTCAGTGGAAGCCTAGTACCAGTTCATTACTGGTAGTCTAGACAATCAGTCTCTGCTCATCATCATCCTTCTGTCATAAATCCCCTTGGGGATTTCTGTGTATGGTAAATTCATGTCTCTGCAGACAGTGTGTGGGTTTTTAATTTTATTTCAGTGAAATCTGAGGATAAGATGAGTGCTTTATTCAGATGTCTAACAGCATGCAACAGGATCCTGTGATATATACATTATGTATTATGACTTGTCCAACTTCCCTTCTGTTGCTTTCTTGGGGATTTTTGTCTCTCAGGGTGTGCTAAATTTTCTTGGTCATTTGAGGCAGTGGCGCATTACAGCTAAGCAGCTGTGAATATGTTCAGAGCTGTTCAAACAACACCTGCAGCATCAGAATTCGCATAGCTCTCTAGAAAAAGTAGCTTATTTGTTGCAGTGTCATATAAGAAAAGAGAATATAGTCACTTATATAAGAGGGTTACCAAAACTTTAAGTAAACCAATGTATCCTTTTATAGTTGTTATCCATAAGATAAAAAAATAGATAAAATATTAATTCTTAGACTAGAATAATTTCTTACATTGCAATGAAGTTAAGTACACATTAAGAAAGTGTTTTAAGTGTTGCCCCAAATATAGAATTTTCACTTCCTTGATAAATGATGACTAACTTTTATTTAAATTACTCTTCTTTAAAAAATTGCTTTTTGTTGTAAAATATGTCGAGTCTAACATAACGTGGGGATGAAAATAATTAAGTGGAATAGAAAAAAATTTATGTTACTATTTTTTCCAGGAGAGTAATATGAACATTATCAAATTAAAAAGAAAACATTTTTGAGGACATGCTAGTGGACTGAAAACGTTCTAGAAATCACTTTAGATTCTGGACAGAGTTGCTGAACTTTCCATCCAGACACTCAGAACTTTTCATTTGTGTCTTGGTGCTCTCCTTGACAGAAGGGTGATCATGCATGATATGCCTTTATTCATGTGCACAAAGGCCTTCCCAAGTTAATAGGTCTAGTCTTCATTTTATCTAATAAATGAAAATGAATTTTATCTAATTTATCCCTGCCATCATGTCTTTCTATTTTCCATATTTCCCAAACTACAGTATTTTAAAAGTCTCTACTTTGCCCTCATTGCTGTTTTCACATACAGTTTAGTTTGTGAATTGTAATATTCCATTTTCCTGTTGTCTGTTCAATGCATCTCTTCAGCTGAGAGGTACTGTCATGTACTGGCTCTCTGTTTTCTACTCCTCAGACTGGCACTTACTATTTTTTTAAACTCAAACAAATTACAGTACCTTTGCCCATTTTTTCTGTACTATCTATTATCCACTGGTACAGGCTGCTGCAAAAGGCTTCAATTCCTCCCCAGTTAATGTCCGAATAGTAATTCTTTACTGTAGGGGTGTTTCTTCAAAAGACAGGGAAGATCCCCATAGCAAGTACTCAAAGAAAGAACAGATTGAAACTGCATAATCTTTTATAAAATACTAAGGTCTGATGCACGCATACCTGTAGGTACTACTCCATTAAAGGTATGTATACCAAGGGCTGATACTCCTTAAGGTCTTGGAGACCAGATATCTGTCCTTGACCAAACTCTCATTCTGAATCTGATTTTTTTTCCTTTGAATATTGTCTCCTATGGATGTTCTCTCAAATCTTCTCCAAACATTTTCCAGAACCTTACCCAGTAACCTGATCTGTTGCCTCTTATACCTTATACAATTTCAATATTAATACATAATCAAGTTAAATGTTACTATCCCCTTAGCTTTTATGTTAGTATTACAGATACACAAAGCCTTTCTTTTATGTTCTTCTATGAGGCAAAGCAGGATTGTTCCTTCAAAATAGCCATAATTGTTTAGTTTGAGCTGGGATTATATTTTAATTATTTTAAATTAAGTTTCAAAACTTCTGCAATCAATTTAAACACAAAGATTTAAAAAAACAATTTATCACAGTTTTCTTCTTTTAATCTTTGTGTTATCTCTTCCATTCTCATCTGATATGTTTTGCTGTCTCCATTTTCTTATTTTCTAAGCAATAATACTGTATTCTTCATAAAATGCTTCCCTAATAATTAGCTCATGTCATTTCTGAGAAATAGAAATAACAGACTTGTACAGAGAAATATGTGCATTTGATCTTTGTTGACCATATAATTGAATTCTCAGGATTTTTTTCAGTATTTGTCTTAATGAGATTACAAAGAGTGGGGTCAAAATGACTCCATTGGATATGCTGATGTTGGCTATAATGAATTTCCTATTTATAATTCTAGGGCACAATGCTAATATTTGTTCAGTTGCTTTTCTAATTAGGGAAACATTTTGTATTCAGTTCATTTTTGTCATTTAAATCAGGTGAAAAATTAGGGTGAACACATTTATCATTGAAATACAAGTTGTCACATTTTGATAATTAAGAGTCATTAAGATATAACATATTTTCCTGAATATTTCACTTCAAGTATATAGGAACCCCAAGCGCCATATACAGCATACTAATTATGAAGTAGGTACACATTAGAAAGCATATTTTTAAAAGTTTTGTTTATTCAGGTCTTTAAAAATTTACAAAGGTCTCAAAAGAAATTTTCATCATAAAAAGAAAATCATTAATGTAGCAATGCCCTTCTATAAATATATACTTATAGCCTTTTAAATTATTTATCTTTATGGATAGAATTCTTTCCAAGCTATACTTTCTCTCTGGCAAGTGATTGTATGTCTTTTGAGTGATGGGCTGTACTGTCTCTGCATATGTACCTCCCCAGGGCTCCCATACTATTTTATCCTGTACATTTATAATAGTATTTTTCATAGTACATTGATATCTGCAATGTATGCCACTATTTCCAGATTGTAAGCTAGTACTGCCTTGGGATATTTCTAGATCCTACATGCTCTCTGCCACTACTAAAAACACACTTTATTTGGTATATATGGAGTTGCTGAAACTAAGAAAGAAGGAACCACACCCCTGCTGCATCTTAGATACCCTTTCCTCCTCTGGTACAATATTGCCAGAATATCTACAAAAAGCATGTGGTGAAGGATGACA
>JADRCD010104703.1:0-17121 GCA_019843815.1 Montemys delectorum | reverse complement strand
CATTCTCAAGAAGCTCCTAGGAAGATAAAGAGTATGGAGAGACAAGAGTAGAGCTTGTCTGATAGGTTTGAACACTGAGAAGTTCTAGTGCTGTTAAATAAGAGATGATACTCTGTGGACCTCTGTTGATTTTCAGGCTGAGTGCTGAGACAGTACACCAATGCTTATCTGAGTCTCACCCATCAGTGTTGTGTCTAGTGTGTACTTAGCATAGAAGGCCCTCAGAAGTCTCTGTATATACCCAATATTTCAGGCATTCCAACAGAGTGTAGACAGTAAAGGCCTTTCCTACTTTTCCATAATAAAATGAACAGAATGTGCTCTATAGTGATAACATCCCAAGATGAAGAAACATGTGGATCACACCATAGGCTTGTCTGTGACATTCACAGCTTCACATGCTGTTTCCCCAAATCCCTTGACATTGCTGTCTCCCGTGGTCTTTCCACGGTTGCTCTTTGCTTAAACAATGAGTAGTATTTCTCATTCAAATCTTGGCTATCTCTGTTTCCTTTGGATGTTGTCTCTTATCCCATTTCCTCTTGCTGTAACTCACGTTGTAATTAAGTTCTTAGGTATAGGGATGATACTAAGACTGGGTGCCGGGAAGAACTACCACTGGAAATCAAGTATAAAGGAAATAATAAAAAAATATAAAGTGAACTGCCGAGGAGGAATAGGTTGTATGGATGATTTCAGGACATTCAGTGGATAAGCCTCATTCACCATCATGGGTAAATTGGACTCAGTCCATGCCTTGCTATAGGGAACTAGCATCGCTCCAAATTCCAACATAGATATAACCTAGACCCAGTCTCTGTTTTCTCCTTTCTTGTTGACTTATAACTGTTGGAAGACTGTAATAACTCTTGCCAAGAGTTAAGGATCATGATGGTGCCCTGAATTTCCATAAACATCTAGGGAGCCAGTCCAAAGTTGCTCTGATATCTCTAGACCCATGTTAAGACATAATCACCACAAGGTGATATGATACTAGATAGGCCTTACTTTTCTTTCTCTTTATCTCACAATGTGGTGGTTTGAATGAGAATGTTCCCCCACCCACCATAGGCTAGTATATTTGAATGTTTGTTTCCCATTTGGTGTCGCTGTTTGGGAAAGATTGAGAAGTATGGCATTGTTGGAGGAGGTGGTTTATGGGAGGGGGGTGATTTCAAAAGTTAAAAAGCCCACACTACAACCCAGGCTTGCTTTCTCTCTGCTTGCTGTCTTTGAATCAGGATATTAGTTCTCAGCTATTTCTCTATTGTCATGTTTGCCTACCTGCCTAATGCCATACTTCCTGCCACAATGATCATGGACTTAACCCTCTGAAACTGTAAGCAAGCCCCCAATTAAATGCTTTCTTCTATAAACTGCCTTGGTTATGATGTACCTTCACAGCAATAGAACAATAATTAAGACACACAGAGTTTCTACTGCAAAAGTTGTATGGCTCCTAACAACTGGGAAGGTTTGTTGGGTCTACTTAAGAGTGAGTGCTCCATGTAGATATGAGATACATAAATTTAAATAATTCCTGTGTTCCCAGAGTACTTCTGGACAAAAAGGACATGAAGCACTACTTGAATGCAAAAAGTTTGCCAGGCAGCTGAGAGAGAGTCAATCCACATTCTTGGGATAGGCATTTGAGATTCTTTTTAGGTGTGTGTGTGTGTGTGTGTGTGTTTGTGCAGTTGGATGTAAGATTATAAGTGTGGATTTATGAGTCAAAACTAACCATCATTAGTCTACTGTTCAGGAAACATGGGCTATTGTGTGTAGTGAGACCATATTGACTGAACAGAGTGGCCAACTGTGGCTGCTATTCCCCCTTTAGGGTCTTTGCATCCATTCCTCTTAGCACACAGAGTTCTCAGAATCTATCACAGTAAGCTGTGTAGCTGAAGATGTCCCCTGATTCTCTGGCTTCTCCCCGCTTTCTCTATGGCTCTCTCTTCTTCACTTACTTGTCCTGTCCCTCTCAGCATGATACTTTTGCCTTCTCTATGTTGAGTTTCCTTAAAGACATGTAAAACATCACTGCTTTGGGGTTCCCAAGACTTCAGATAATTAAGTGAGGAGTTTCCTTTATTATTGCATGACAGGCCTCTGTGAATGAGCCTAGAGGGGTCTGTGAGATCTTGACTGGACAAGTGTGTCAGAATGTGAAGTATGAGAGATGTCCTCACTTTTCGTGGCACCATTGTTATTAAACAAGTGTCTCTAATGGAAACTTACACATCAAGTGCTGTGATGAAATCTGGGGCAACGGAACTGAAGAAAGGTTGGCTCTCACTCTGAAGCCTTCATAGGAGTGAGATACATAAGCAAGCAACTGTGCCATAATGTGGCAAGCAATGGTCAAAACATGAATAAAGAACACAGAGGAAGAAGGAGGCTGTGCAGAAAATGCATGCCAGTATCAGTCTCAAGTAGCCGTGATGCATGTCCTTAGATGGAATGCCTTAGGATGAGGAGAAGCACGCTGACTTAAAGACAATATCTCGTCCACAGAAGTGTTAGCTGGGAGTAAAGAATACTGGATATTGAGTGGCAAGCTAAGCACCAGAAAGAATCAGATATTCGAGAATCGAGGGCCTGCTTTTGAATTTGACTTGTCATGTACAAGCTATGCCATCTTTCACATCCCCTTACATGTTCAGTATCTACCTAAAATGTGGATATGTAGTTATGTAGTTAAGGAGTAAAGTCAGGTTACACATAAAAACCCTCTTTCAGGCGTGCAAGTGATACACATGTCAAACATTGTTTATATACCATGGGATGAAATGGTTGAGAACAATCCAGGATATTGAAGACAGGTAAATTCTACATAGTAGAGGTTGGTGGGAAGCATACAGGGCTTCATTGTTGCTGAAGTTTCACAGGTATAATAATCTGGCAGGTGCTCCACAATTCATTCTGGTCTGAAACATCACATGGTATAAACTTGGTAGGATGGCTGCTGACAGTTTAAAGAATGAGTGCCCAGCTTTAAGACTGAGTAGCTGTTGAAAAGTAAAGGATCATTTGATTTTTGTTTTTTCCTGTCAGAAAAATTTAGACCAGGAGGGTTTTTCTGTAAAACACATGTGCAGGGTGGGGACAGTTTGTCATCATTGTGGCTTCTGGTTTTTACATTGTTTTTCTCTTGTCATGATGATGAGAAAATTCAAGGTTAGTTCTGACATTCAGAACAAAAGGAGGCATAATTATGCATCATGGTCTTTATTAAACTTGTTTCCTGATGGAATGGAGAGCTTGCTGCTGTTGATTTAAATGCATTCAGATGCATTCAGGGGTTTTACCTCTTCCAAAGGTCCATATTCTCTTAGAAGTGCCTCTGTAAGCCAAACAGTGACCCTGAGAAGGTTGTGGTGTAGCAGAAGAGTCTATTATTTAGGCAGACCCAGGTGACATTCAGCCTCAGTAAACAAGAGAGGGAAGGGAAGGCTGAGTTGTCTACAAGATGCAAACCAAGGATTGGTAGACCTCAGTGGGAGGCCAGAAGCACTGGCTCCCAGTGTTGTTATAGAGTATGAACTAGACAGAGGAAAATGGACCAAAGAGGGAGGAATGCAGGAAACACAGAACAAGATCTGTGTGTGTCTGGGTGAACATACAATTTTGAGGAACTCCTCCATTATGAGTGTGAGTTCCTTTCACTTGGTGTTCTTATAACTGACATTTCCCAGTTACGTAACAGTCACTTAGGTATTACCTAAGACTCTTGGAATGGATCTCTGTTCTCCTTGAGTTCACTTGTCCAGGGTGTTAAGATTAAAAACAAATGATAAATACAACAAGGAACTAAGCAGTATATGGTAAATTGACAAGTGCTGCAGAAAAAGAAGCACAGGGGAAAGGGTATCTGGAAAAGGGCAGAAAGACAGATTTAATCTTTCCCAGAATACTTAAGGAAGAGGTAAGATCCCTGAAATGTAATATTTGAACAAAGACTTAATATAGTGAAGTAGTTTTCTCAGAAAATATTTTTAATTAAATTAATTATTATTACTATTATGACTTGTGTGCTGTTTGTGTGTGTGTGTGTGTGTGTGTGTGTGTGTGTGTGTGTGTGTGTGTATACATGTCATAGAACTTATGTGGTGGTCAAAGAACTCTTTATAGAGTTGAGTTCCAGGGCAAACTCAGGGTGTTAAGATTGCCTGGCAAGTGTCCTACCTGCTAATGCATCTCACTGGCTTCTAAGGGAAATTTTATTCTAGTCAAAAAGAAAAACCAGAGCAAAGTCCCTAGGATGAATTGGTAGAGAGTTTTAGGCTGAGCAGAGTAAGGGCAAACAAAGGTCCAAATATTTTTAAAGGATGAACTCCAAGAGGAAAAGGGAACAAATGATATAGGGTTTACTCAATGGGCTATGGCTTTTGCTCAAGGAAAGTGGTGTCTGGTTTGAGTATCCTTAAGTGCAAATACTCTTAGAACCAAAACATGCCTGAGGCCACTTGTCAACATAAAAACTTTTGTTAGAGAGAACATACTTTTGCTGATGGATGTGCCTGAGAGACAAGACTTCTTAACTGAGCCAGAATGCTGAAGAAAGGTTAGAAATGCTGCCCTAGGTAAGCAATGCCCACATTGGTCTACCTCACTTGCACTTGTGTTTAGGGGCTAGAGTGCTGAGACCCTGCTTATCTGGGTTTTGTTCCAGGAATGAGGTACTGGAGCTCTGTTCACCTTCTCTCTACTCCTGATTAGCAGATGGAAGACCCTGGGTGGATTGTGGCAAGTTACCTGGCTGTGCTACCGCTTAACTTTCATGCCATCAGAAGCTGTACTTACGGGATTGTAGAGAAACTTGGATATAGGAAAACCTTCCTAGTGAGAATTGTCTTCTTGCCTTTTCTCCAATTTGGAGCCTTTGAGAAGGGAAGAGCCTGAAGGGAGGGAGCACCTGAGCAGGGTGCTGGCATTGCAGCCTCTGCCAGGGTCAGCAGTGGAGCAGGTTAGTACCATGTGTTGTTCCTTCCTATGAGAATGTATCCTATCCACTTAGCATGATTTGAGAGAAGGTAACTAAGGGGATTTGCTTTGGAACTTGTGTTTGGTGGTTGTGAAGTAATGATTTTCTATAAGGGGCAGTGACAGAGGATAGAAATTCATTTGGGCTACAATTGAAGATGTCTTCCACAGAAGTCAGAAAGCCTGGGGGAAGGGGGCAATGAATCCCAACATTTTAGTAGTTGGACAACTCATGTAGGACTAAAGCCTGGGAACACATTTTTGTTTTTGATTTTCCCACAGGAATATGTTAGAAGAGTCTAGTGGTATTTATTTAATGTTCTTTCAAGTATATAAAAAGTCAACTACTAGTGAGTCTTTAGGAAGTCTTGGAAAATAAAATGAGCTACACCACGTCAAGATCAAATGCTCCAGATTAAGACAAGGGTTTCCCTGGAAAGTCACCTTGTTTATTTCTCCCACATCAGATGGGATTAATCTCTTGTTAGGCTGCAAGGTGAGAGTTGACTCTTTCCCAATCTCTCTGTCTCTCTGTCTCTCTGTCTCTGTCTCTGTCTCTCGTACCCCCCGTGTGATGTGTGTGTGAATGTGTATGTGTAGTAAATGTGTATGTATGTATATGTGTGAATGTGTGTATGAGTGTATGTGAATGTGTGTAGTGTATGTGAGAGTGTATGAGTGTATGTGTATGAATGTGTGTACATGTATTTGAGTGTGTGTAGCATAAATAAGTTTGAGTGTGTGAATGCATGTAAGTGTGTGTGAGTGTATATATATGATTGTTTAGTAATAGTCTTCCAAACTTCTATGGTTTCCTCACTCAGAAAATATATGTCCAGATAACATTTCTCTGGGTTACAACCCTTAATAAACAGTTTCTATCAGAATAAATGCAAAAGTACGGGTTCTAGTATTCTTTCATACCAGCCTGGCTTCATTCTACGGAGCTGAAATAGACATTGTTATTTGAGACACCCCTGACTCCATGTATTTCCTCTGTGATCTATCACATTGCCCCAAATAGCATTACAAGCAATTCATTTCTTTGCTCATCAAAGCCTTGGTAAGAGACAGGCTGTTAGAATGTAAATATCTCCAAGGGAGGGGGCCTCAAGTAATGCTTTTCCCACCTTGTCATGATAGCTAGTTGGGGATTATAAGATCCTTCAGGGATACAAGCTTGGAAATCCAGTAGACATGAGTTTGAATCTTGACTCTGTCATTTAAGAGTTGGGTGATCTTGGTAACGTCTTTAATATTTCTGTTTTTGTTTCAAAGAAGCGGGGGTGGGGTGAGGAGAATGGGCTGGCAATATTAACTTTTACTTCTGCTGAAGGAGAAAGGAAAAAGAAGTATTAAGTATTTTATCTAGTGTTTGGAATAGGATTAAACACTTGAGATAGAATCTAGGATCACAGAAAAAGGAGTATTAAAAAGTACTGATACCAAATATAAAAACTGTAAGGAAGAGAATTCAAAAGCACTTGTCTTTATACTTTTTTTCTGGCCCATCCTTCTTTATTCTGCATCAGGTAGGAGAATGAGCTAAAACGGAGGAAATGCTCAAGGTCGCTTCCTCCAGATTCCTATGTACATATACAACACACCAGTATACACTCTTTTTCCCTTTCCTTTCTTCCCACATTACTGTGGATTTCTGTGCCTCCTACCCAGAGTGCACTAAGAGAGAAACTTGGCTTTCAGCATCGGGCTTCCCTCATGTGGGCAATGGGGCAGCCAGATGCCATTCCTAGTGCTGCCTGAGAGCCGGTGAGACTCGGGCATCATAGCCCTGGCACAGCCTGGACTCGACTGTGCCAAGGCTCATGTGGTGCCATCATACTGCTTCCTCTTCTGAAGTCTGCTACATCCACAGATTTAGGAACCAGCTTGATTGAAGGGAGTGGGCACTGGGGAGTTTTGGAGCATCAATCCATGCATGCCATCTGTAGCTAGCTTTATATAAACCAGGAGGAAAGGACAGGCTAGGATGCAATGGCTTGCTTTGTTTGACTTTGATATAAGGAGGGGCAAGAGGCATGGGATACTACAATTGTGTGTTAGGGGAGGTGATACTAAAGCTGCCCCACCTTTATGCCATATACATACGTTTTTCTTCCCACTACTCTGGAATAAATTTAACTTTGGTCCCACAAACCTCACCACAACCATGGAGATGGGTTTTTTTTCTACTGATATGATAGTCATAAGAGATATTGATGCCAGCTTGAACTTGTGGGTCCTGAGACAATAAAAGAAGGTGTTGAATAACCATTGCTAAATAATATGGAGAATGATAAGAGGCATGAGGCGACTGCTTCAATTTATCTTCCTTCCCCACAGGTATGAACAGATCCACATAAACAAAGAATGCATGGGAGGAGATCTATATTCTTCATCTACAGACAGAAAGGGGACACACACTGTAAGGATGGCTTTCAAAGTGATGCATTTGCTGTTTGGACCTCAGGCCATCCAATCTCAGCTCTATAAATGAAAGTGTTAATTCTCTGCCACACTGGAGATTGCTACTCTGATTCCTTGGTCAAGAGACAGTTCAAGACAAAGAGTTGTAGGAAGAACTTTGATATAGAATAGATAGAAGATTGTTACACTCATTTTCAAAAGTCTGCTCTTCCATCACCTTTCCACATAGCTTGCTCCCCCATGGAGGTTATCAATCATGCTTTCCTACTTCTCTTGTGGTGTTTTTTTTTAATTGGATATTTTCTTTATTTACATTTCAAATGTTTTTCCCTTTCCAGATATCCCCTTTGGAAACCCCATATCCCATACCCCCTCCTCCCCCTGCTTCTATGAGGATGCTCTCCCACCCACTCCGGTCTTCCCGCCCTGGCATTCCTCTTCAGTGGGGCATCGAACACCCTCAGGTCCAAGGGCCTTTCCTCCTACTGATGGATGTCCAACAAGGCCATCCTCTGCCACATATCTGGCCGGAGCTTTGGGTCCTTCCATGTGTACTCTTTGGTTGGTAGTACAGTTCTGGGGAGCTCTGGGGACATCTAACCGGTTGACACTGTTGCTTCCCCCATGGGGGGCTGCAACCCCCTCAGATCCTTCAGTTCCTTCTCAAACTCCTCCATCGGGGACCCCCGAGCTCAGTCCAATGGTTGGTTTTGAGTATCTGCCTCTGTATTTTCAGGCTCTGGCAGAGCCTCTCAGGATGCAGCCATATCAGGCTTCCATCAGCAAGCACTTCCTGGCATCCACCATAGTATCTGGGTTTGCTGGCTGTATCTGGGATGAATCCCCAGGTGGGGCAGTCTCTGGATGGCCTGTCCTTCAGTCTTTGCTCCACACTTTGTCACTTTACTTTCTCCCATGTATATTTTGTTTCCCCTTCTAAGAACCACTGAAGCATCCATATTTTGGTTTTCCTTCTTCTTAGGCTTCATATGGTCTGTGAATTGAATCTTGGGTATTCTGAACTTTTGGGATAATATCCACATATCAGTGAGTACACACCATGTGTGTTCTTTTGTGACTGAGTTACCTCACTCAGGATGATATTTTCAAGTTCCATCCATTTGCCTGTGAATTTCATGAAGTCATTGTTTTTAATAGCTGAGTAGTACTCCATTGTGTAAATGTATCGCATTTTCTGTGTCCATTCCTCTGTTGAGGGATATCTGGGTTGTTTCCAGCTTCTGGCTATCATAAATATGGCTGCTATGAACATAGTGGAGCTTGTGTCCTTATTACATGTTGGAGCATCTTCTGGGTATATGCCCAGAAGTGGTATAGTTGGGTCCTCAGGTAGTACTATGTCCAATTTTCTGAGGAACCTCCAGATGGATTTCCAGAGTGGTTGTACCAGCTTGCAATCCCACTAGCCATGGAGGAGTATTCCTTTCTCCACATCCTTACCAGCATCTGCTGTCACCGTCTGTCCTTGCCTATGGTACTCTGATTTCTGGTTGTTTCTATATATGCTTTCTCCTGGATTTTGAGCACTGCTTTGCCTTTTCATCATTGTATCATCTTAAGTCTATCTCCGTGCTGAGGGTAGGCTATTGGTCTTTACACAGTTTGGTTTGGAGTTTAGGGTAGGAATAGCTTCCATCAGAGCTTGAAACAGCTAATGCTAATAATATCGCAGATGTTTGGAGACATTTTTTTTTCCTCTCAAGATATGAAAAGAATATTATTACTATTAAATGACTCAGCAATGACTCATCTAGCTGTTCTCCTTTGTCAAATACTCAGCTGTACTCAACATGGGAGGAAGCAGACAAAATGTAGAAAGACTTAAAGTTTAACTTACTCTCCTAAGTGATCAATCACTTATTATTCCTCTAAAATTACAACTATATTTTGAAAAAAGATGTTACCTTAAAACTCTATGAACAGGATCCAATTCTCTATTGCCACTTCTAGAAAGTCACATTTCTTTGAAAGACTGTTTTTTTTTTTTTTTTTTTTTTTTTTTTTTTTTTTGTCTCACTCTCCTTTTTAGCCACTAAAGGACACCATTACATGGTGGCTCTTGGGTCAATGGAGAGATCCAGTTCCTAGATCAATAGAAGGCAAACTATTTCTCCATTGCCCCCAGATCTATACCTTCTGGGACATATGTGTCTGGTTGAAAGAAGACTTGTGATTCTATCCAGGAAGAATAAAGTACGTAAGCTGGCAACAACCCTCCTTCAAGCTTTTGTGTGGAAGTTATTGGCCCTGTTTCCCATGCAACATCTCCCATTGGGTGTTTATTTGCTGTGAAATGAGGAGCTAGTGTTAGTGGGAAGAGGCTGTGTTTGTATCTTGGTGCCCTCTTCATTCCCCACGTGATCATGAGCTCAAACTGAGTTTACTTTCTATCAGCCTTAGTTTCCTTATTTATGAAATGGCAAGAACAAACAAAAGTTACTACTGCAGAGCAACCAGAAGTCAGATCAGGTTCTCTTCATAATACTGGTTGATACTAGAAGAAATGAAATTGTATGCCACAGGCCCAACTCAGTTCTTCTGTTTCTTGCCATTCTCTCCTGTTAGCCTTTCAGTGACCAGCCATGAAAATAACACCAACAGGACACAGGTAGAATTATTAAAATGTATGAAAGTGAGCACTACATGTAAAAGCCCATACCCATTCTTCTTCATATACACTTGCACTATAACTGGCTAGAAATGGCTTCTGGATCATTTGTGTATTTGGTTTATTGATGACAATCCTTTATTCTAATAAAGCAGATGATAATTGCTTTCAAAGTAATTGAAAGTTCTCCCCTGTTCTTTCTAGGCTTTAACAAAACACACATGCAAACAGTAATGTATGTATGTATGTATGTATGTATGCATGTATGTATATATATATGTATATAATTACACATGGTATGTGGAACCTGTTTTAGATAGGAGAAATATTTGTTAACTATTAAGCTTCAACAATTTGCCAGCATGCATGGGAACATTGACATGAAATTGCTAATCTCTATCTATCCTAGGAATGCTTTTGGTAAGTCTGGCATATAGATGGCTGTCTTAGTTTGCTTTGTCTGTGGATGTGACAAATACCATGATCAAAAGCAATGTGGGGAGGAGAGGGTTATTTGGCTTATAGTCTGTCACTAGAGGAAGCCACAACAGGAGCTCAGAGTAGGAACTTGGAGGCAGAAGCTGAAACAGAGACCATGGAGGAATGTTGTTTGCTGATTCATTACTTGCTTAGCTTGTTTCATATATGATCCAGACCAACCTGTCCAAGTGTAGCACTGTCCACAGTAGACTAGACCCTTCCAGATCAGTCATTAATTAAGAAAGTGCCCCACAGACATAGCCACAGGCTCATCTGATGGAGGCAATGCCTCAGTTGAAGTCCAATCTTCCCAGGGGACTCTACGCCAAGTTTTCAAAAATTAATCATCTGAGATGGCTTTATAAGGCAGTTAATCTTTGGAAGGAGGGCTGCCTACAGGGTGTTCTCAAAGCCCAGGTAGGAAACCCTCATTCACCCTGAAGGTCAGGGAAGGTTTCCTTGAGGAGGGGATCTGTGACTAAAGGAGAATGGTTTGAAATCTGAAAGGGGTAGATGATTAGTCTGCCATTTGTCTCTGAAAGAGGAGCATGGAATGTATGCTTGTTAGGGACCAGTAAGCATCCTCCTATGGGCAAAGTACAACATATGTGCACTGGGGATATGGATCAGCAGAGTTGAAGCTGGCAAAGGAGTCAGGAGCCTGCTAATGAATGGCTTTATTATAAAGCTTTTGGATTTTATCCTGAAGCCAGTAGGGAGTCATTTAAAGATTTAACAGGGAGTGATATGAACAGATCTAAGTTTTGGGAAAATCACTCTGCCAACAGTATCAAATCTTAGGGGAGGGAACTAGGCAGGAGACCAGTTATAGCCAGTTTTCCTATTCTTTCCAAAACATTGTCCCCACTCTGAGTCCAGCAAGGGATTAACTACATGTCCTGGTGGGGAAGCGGCTCTTTCTTCTTCCTGTTTAAAATGTCAGCTGAGAGAGTCTGTATAAGTAGCTGGAAATCACACAGTGGATTTTTGTTTCCAGCCTTAGCATGACTGCAACCTTGGACAATATACTTCTCTGGACCTCAGATTTGGGTTAAATCAAGAAAGGCTTTCACGTGGCTGTTACATTGTCTTTGAGTGAAGTAGGGTGGTGGATATGCCTGGAGGGCTGGGCTTGTTAGCTGGTTTCTGGTTGCTACAGTACCCTGAGCCAGTCAAATCAGGGGCTGGACTCTCTGTCTGCCTTGCCTGATCTGTGAATGGTGGTCCCGGGTGCATTGTGAAACTTCCTCTAAATAAGGCTAATGGTTAATTAATGAATCTTTGGCTTGACTAAGGAAAACATGTTTGGGAAGAGATCATTGTTTCCCGAGTCCCTAGAACACTGATTAGGGGACAAGAGCTTAAACTCATCAAGCAGATTCAGGTTTTCAACACTGCTCATTGCTACGACATTTTGCCCAAATGTTTTATTTTTGATATTGACTGTAGCATCCACCAGTCATCCTTGTCAAAGGAAACTAATGGTCATGTCTAAGACCCCCAGCTGGGATGGTAACCTAGGAAACTAGAAATTTCAGTATGCTTTTCCAAATTATATTATGTGGAATGAATTCCTATCTGTCTGGGACAGTTTAATCAAGTTTCCACAGAAGCAGGGTTCTCCTAGGCCAACTCTACTGGATCTCAGTAGCCTGAGGGACGTTTAAGTTGAATTCTTTGGAGTCAAAATCTAAGGTATAGAAGAGTGGTTTTAGAAGAAAACCCATGTAATATTGATAGGTTGATATTGCTGGAGACTGTTCTCAGTCTTATATTAGCCCATTCATTCTCAGTACTATTTTATCTGCACTAGGAAGTCAATGGGAAAAGATAGGGAGTTGTTCAAGGCCACTTAACTAAGGCAGAACTGGCTCAGAGCTAAACTTCAATGGTGGGTTCTTCATCGTGGTGTGTGATTCTGCCTCTTGCTCAACTCCAGACCCCAAAGCTTGGAGGGCTCTCTTGACTGGCCCAGACCCATTCCTTAGCAGTTATGACTTTATTCTTCTTTCCTCTTATAAAGCAAAGAGGGGTGAACAGGTTAAGTCACTTGTTACTATGGGGATAATGAGGGCTCAATTTGGGAGCTCCCATTTGAAGGGTCAGAGGACTGCCAGGCAGGCTCTCTGCCAGCAGAACTAGGCGAGAAGGAGAGAACCCGGTCCAGCCGAGCCTCTCGGGGGCTGAGCGGGATATTGAGTGTTGCAGCTAGGATTTCCTGCCTCCAGAGAATAACCACCCGGAGCCAGGAGTCTGTCAAAGCAGGAATTTGTTTTAATGTATCAATCTTTTCTTTATAAAGGGCTGAGGGAGGAGGTGGAGTTTTCTGCTAAGGTGAGATGACTTAAGGGGAGGGGAAAGTTGACAAGGGTATGGGGTGACTAACAGAGCCAACAAAGTTACTCTATGTCAGCAGGAGCTAGGCAAAGGCAGGCTTAAGCAGGTTATGCTGAGTCACTCCAGTATGGAAGTGACTGAGACAGTTTACAAAACTCGAGCCAGGCTCAGGTTTGTCCTCAAGGCCCAAACCAGGGCCAAATAGGGCCCAACAGAAGATATCACTCTTCGATGCTCCCCTCATTTTATCAGAGCCAAACAAAACACCCCTTTTGGTCTGTCCTCATGATTCCTTTTCTCCTTCTAAGGCATGGCTTCACACCTCATGGTACCAAAGAAGGTGGTGCAAACTTAGCTATGTTTATATTTTATTTCAAAGATGTTTGTGAAGATATCCTTCCCATTTGTGTTTAGTTTGCCCTGAACGGGGCACAGATGTGGACAGCTTCCCATGGATTCCTTATGGATCACATACCACTTTTGACCTTAGCCTATATAAAGCTGCAACCCTGCTTCAACCTGCATTTCCAGCCACAGGGCCCCACTTGGAGAGATGCTTACAGTATTGTGGGCAGCAGCGAACCTGGCTTATGAAATAGGATTTTGGTGAGTGTTTTACATTCCCAATTCCTGTTTGTCCTGTAAGTTAGACACTTGTTCACGTAGCCAGGATTTAGAATATTTTTCTTACCGTTAATTTAAGGTCATTCACACACAACCAGTGTGTTGACAGACATGCTCAAATGTGCATGGGCAGCACCCAGACATACATATATACCACACACAGAGATGCCCATATGTGTGTAAATTGAATTTCCCCTAAAGTGGATGATGTTGTTGTACGCTCTGTGTTCATCTACGCCGAAGATTCTATGAGACCGATTGCTGGCTAGAATGTAATAATTATGGAGAGTTGTAATGTTGCTGACCCAGAGCTAGAAATATTTTGGGGGTATCTTTAGCTTCCAGAATGACAAATTAGCTCCTATCTTTTGTATCTGAGCCAATATCCTTCCAATTGTCAGACAGAGCCTTTTGAATATCTTAATTTAGCAGACCACTAGCTTTAATCATTGAGTAATTATCTGAAGTTGACAGCAATGTTTCCTCAGTTTTCTGTAACCACTGCCTTATATCCTTACCAGTCCTTTGATTTATGACTTTTCCATTGTTCTGTGACTGAACATTCATGCCACCATGTCCATATTAGAAGATGCCAAAAGGACAACCTGAATCTGTGTCTCTGGGGCTTGTCTGCTCATATTCGGCTCAGCATAAATTATGTGGAGTACCTTTAAGGTAAGAGCTATGCTTTACATTGAATCATGAACATACACCTGAAATATGTATACATATAGAAAATAAATATTTATATGCTTCTACATATGTACACACATATATATGTACCATATATTGATACATAGTCATAACAACACATGTGCCCATACAGGCACAATACAGAGTTGTATATACATGTGTCTATATACAATATTATGCTGATACACATACATACCCATGCACATTCATATAACATATGCATATATACTTACAATGCAAATGCCAACGATTTTTAACTCACATATGCACATATATATATGTATGTAAAACATGCTGGCTTGCACACACGTGTCCACACATATACATTCAATACACAGCACACTAAAACATGCATGCACAAACATACACATCACACTGACACACCCACATATGCACAAACACATATATAGGCACACTTCCCCTATGTGTTTACTATAAGATAACACATATATATGCACACTTCCCCTATGTGTTTACTATGATAAGATATTCGTACATCATCCAATCCATGGGATGATGTCAATATAAAATAGAAAGCAAAGCCATTTCCCAGTGCTCTGAAGGGATGTGTTAACATCTTCTTGGTTCTTATCTCTCAACAAAGCCATCTCCAAAGCAGATTGTGCCTAAATGATGCATGTCTAGGTGGTGGGTCACCATTCACACCCTTGGCTCTTTTCTGACTCCTGATCTTTTTCTTTGGTCATAGATAAAAAATAGAAATACACAACAGGAGAAAAAGAATAGAAATATCAGGTTGGCTGCTGTGGTTCACATCCTGGGGCATCTCTATTAGATAAACCTGAGAGAAACTTTAAGACCACAGCTTCAAGTACAGAAAACATACCATGATGACACACGGGTGCCTTTGTATCTATCTCCACAACTACACATTGGCAAGTCACAAAGATCCACTTCCAGAATGGCTCCTTCTCACCCCTTCTTTTCACTGTGCTCTACTTTAATACAGGTGCCCATCAGCTCCATATTGGATTTCTGCAGTTGTTTTATGCTGACCTCCCCAAGACTGTCCTAAGATACTTACACTTCATCCTCCCCCCAGTTAGCAGGTAGATTTTCATGAAGCAAACCAAGCCAATCTTCTTAACACCTGGCATTCAGTCCCACAGCAAAGCCTGCCTCCTAGCTGTGACCACTAAGTTCTGTGTGCAACAGCTCTGTTGTAGCTTCTGTATCTATCATCTCATCAAATCCCTATGGCACCCTAGCCTTCCTACTCATCAGATCCCTTTGGCACCTTAGCCTTCCTAGCCTCCTGTCAGTCTTGCTCATATTTCAGAGGTCTTTGGATTTGCAGCTCTTCTATTCTAGCCCTGTCTCCCCCTGCTCATAACAGGATTCCTTTTCCGGTTTCAGATCTCAGATCAGTGCCCTTTCCTCTGAAATATTCTCCTATTACTTTCATATTTCAGTCAGTGCCAGCTCTGACTCTCTTCATTAGATCGCCTTCCTGTGTTCCTCAACCCACTTCATCATCTACCAATGGCTCTTGAAATTATTTGGACAGTCATAATTATCTGACTCTGATTATTTTCCATGTCTAGAAATAAATTTGATTAAGAGCAGAGTCAATTTTGTTTGTTTTAGTAAAATCTCTAGTCCTAGAATTTCAAGGCATTTATTAAATATTTGCTGAATGAATGAATGAATGAATGAATGAGTCACTTTGACTCTGAGTGAGTGAAAATTTGGAAATCTTGCAGAATCTGTTAAATCTGGGTTGTTTATTAGGAAGGTTACAGGAGGCACATGGTTTATGGAGACCTTTGTTGGTAGTTCTATGCAGTCAGAGATTCACATACTCTAGTTCCACATATTCTGTATTTATTAAGTACCTCTATCTTTCCTCTTGGGACCTTGCCATCTCCTTAACCTGTGGATTTGATTTCTTGCTTGATAATACTTCTTGCAGGAAAAATGGATTTGTTTCGGACTCTAGCAAGGAACATGATGAATGTGCTTTTATTCTCAGCTCAAGACCTCAATTTAATATTTTTTCCTGTTCATCTTGATCAGGAAGGTGTCTAGATCTGTGCTGAGACAAATCCCTGTGTCTATAGAGTCAGTCATTCTTCATGCACTGGAGTCTTCAGGCTGAGGGGAATGTCCCTAGCACTGTCATAGCCTGTCATGTTCCAACACTCACAGGTGGGTGAGTAAGAATGGGCTAATCACAGCCACCGATCACACAGAGGGCACATGGATAGCTTGCTACTCAGTTTACCCTTAATGGGTAGCCTTTACTTTGACTGTTTCCTATGGTCTTCTGGAACACACATATGGTACACACACATAAAACCAACAGGAGATTCAACGAATTCATGGGGATAATCCAGTATTTTAGACATGAAGCATCCTATTTCCTAAAATGCAGTTTGGAGTCAACCTGCATAGGTTTAAATCTTAATTGTGGCATCCTGAGTAAACAACTTTGTCTATCTGGTACTTAGTTTGCACTTACTATTACATGAGTAATAGTTACTACTTCATACAATTCTGTGAGGACACAATGGGGCAAGATATCTGACTCAGATTGACCTCATAGCATATTGCCAAGGCATACTTTAGAGTCACTGAAAGTCACTTTCTTGACTGAAGGTATATTTGTTAAAAGACAAGTTTCATTGTATCATAAAAGTTTTGTCGTATAATTTTTTCACCTCAATTTCTGTGTTCAAAAAGTGAATATAAAAGCACTTTCCAGACTAGGGGGAATGTAGTTCAGTTGACAGAGTGCTTCCCTAGCATATACAAAGCTCTAATTCAATCCCTTATGCTACATAAAACCCAGGCGTGATTTGTACATCTGCTATCCCAGCTGGTGGAAGGAGGAAGCAAGTAGGAGAACCAAAAGTTCAAGGCCATCCTCAGTTGTGCAGTGAGTTTGAGTCCAACATGGACTACATGATACCTCCTCCACTTCC
>JADRCD010104698.1:0-18774 GCA_019843815.1 Montemys delectorum | reverse complement strand
TGCATGTGTGTGCCTGTGTCCATGTATGTGCATGTGTGTGCCTGTGTGCCTATGTGGGTATATGATGGGCATGTGTGTTCACATATGCATGTGTATGCACGTGTATGTGGTGTACATGCACACATGTGCATATGTGTGTATGTGTGTATGCATGTGTATGGGAAAGCAGTATATCTTGGGATACCAATCATCAAGTTTCTCTGAACTACTTGATAATGAGCAAACTATTTAACCTTTCTGTGCCTCAGTTTTCTCATCTGAGTGAGCACAGTCAACTCACCCACTTCATACAGCAGTTGCAAGAGTTAAACATGCATGAACATTAGCTCCATAAAGAGAACTTAAGGCATTTAATGTTACTGTGTGACCTTGGACATGCTGCCTCGTCTTCAGCTACAACATACAGACACTGATGTTGTCTGTTTAATGTCTAGACTACTAGCCAAGAAGTTTATGAATGAGGCAAGCTGGTTAAAGGGAAGAGTCTACTATTGCTGGTGTCACAGGGTAACCCGTTCATCCTTGTCATCCTCTCAGCTAGCCAGACTATATCCGTGAGCACTTTCTCACTGAGCCCACCAACCAATCTTAACAGAAGATTCAGGAAGTTCAGGCTCTGTGCTCGCACACACAGGCACACACAGGCACATACATAGAGCCTGCTTTCTGTTGTTGTTTTGGTGTGTGTTGGGAGTGAGGGGTTGTATGTGTATGTGAGTGTGAGTGTGACTGTGTATGAGTACATGTATATGAGTATGTGTGCTTGTGTGTGTTTGTGTGTGTGTGAGTGAGACTGTGTACGAGTTTGTATGTATGAGTGTGTGCTTGTGCATGTGTATGTATGTCTGTGTGAGAGTATGTGTGTGTGTGTGAGTGTGACTTGTATGAGTGTGTGTATATGAGTGTGCATGCTTGTGCATGTGTGTATATGTGTGTGTGTCTGTGTGTGTGTATGTGTGTGTGTGTGTGTGTGTGTGTGTGTGTGTGTGTGTATGTGTATACAGTGCTCACTACCAGGCATATGCATTCTGGGCATTGAACTCAGGCCCTCTATCAAGGCAAGCACATTGCCCACCTTGCATTTCCCCAGCTCCTCCAATCCCTATTGTGTCACCCTCCACCTGTCTTTGCATTTATACATACCGGCTTTCTGGTCAAGTTAAGCCTTTAGTTTGTAGGGTGCTTTAAGGATTTCTTTGCAGGCAATTTTACAGCACACATATGCTGGCTTTTCACAAAGGTGCTGTTGGGTAGGTAGAATCATGACTCCCATTAACTGAATGGATAGACTAAGTTCTAGAGAAGTGAATGATATTCCGAACCACTGATTCTCCAAGAGCTAAACCATGGCTTGCAGACAAATTTCAATCCAATGACATGGCTGCTCTGGCAAGGGATCACATCCAAAGATATCATCCAGCCACAATGCAGAAACAGGTGGATTACAGTATGAGCTGGCTAGAATACAGTCCCACTATTAGTACACAGCTTTAATTCTGTCTTAGTTATGGTTTTATTGCTGTGAAGAGACACCATGGCCAAGGTAACTCTTCTAAAAGAAAACATTTAATTGGGACTGACTTACAGGTTTAGAGGTTCAGTTCATTATCTTCATGGTGAGAAACATGGCAGCATGCAGGCAGACATGGTGCTGGAGGAACTGAGAGTTCTACATCTTAATCCAAAGGCAGCCAGGAGGGGACTCTCTTCCTCAGGCAGCCAGGTGGACGATCTCCTTCCATATTGGCCAGAGCCTGAACACAGGATCCTCAAAGCCCACTCCCACAGTGACACATTTCTTCCAACAAGGCTATACTTCTTAATAATAATTCCACTACCTGGGAATTATTCACACATATTCAAACCACCACAATCCCTGACAATGAAGGTAACGTTAGTTTGTAGAAGGAAACAGCATGTTTGAAAGTGATGCCTAACCGAGGAGCAGACAAACTGACAGATCAGAGAAAGTTTTGACAGAATAACCCAGCGACAGAATATGCCCAACTCAAGTGAGAACAACCAAAAAGGTTATTTAAGGATATTGAAAGAGAAAGGTGGGGTGGGGGTGGTGTGTGTGTGTGTGTGTGTGTGTGTGTGTGTGTGTGTGTGCGTGTGTGTGTGTGTGGTACTTTTACAGGGACAGTTTTATAGAGAAAGGTTACAAAGAGAACAAGCTAGACATAGGTGAAGACAGAACTAGCCAGAAAATGAGAAGGAGCCAGAAGAATAGAACATATTGCCAAAGTTAGTATGAGGCCAGGCAGAACAATTCAATCAGAAGCCAAGAGAAGCCAGACTGAACCAGTCAGCTTGAAGGATTAGATTGTACAGAGACTAGAAGCTTCTAGGCCTAGGCCTATGGATAATTAGGACAGAGGGAAAAAAATGTTCTGGACTCATCCTAAGGCATGTATTCAAACAGCTTGAGTCTGGCTCTCATCTCATCCTTCCATCTGAGGAAATAAAGGTGACATTTACAATGGCTGGATATGATGATGTGACACATCATTTTCTGTCTTCCCTGTCAGACCCTCTCCCTGTGATGGGTCCTCCCTGTGGAAGGATCATACATTCCTACCTGTTGACATAAGACTTGGTCATGTGACTTCATCTGGCCAGTGAAATGTGAACTTTATCCAAGAAGACCTAGGAGTGATGGATACATTTACCAATACCTTGTCCCTCTTTGAGTCAGCATAGTCCCACTCTTGGTCTTAGCCAAAAGGCTGAGGAGCTATTCCATAGCAGAAGTTCCAAGCACAGGCTGTGCCATCCTCCAGGGCCTATGGGAATGCTATGCTATGGACTGGGTCATTGTGGCCCCAGAGAACATGTAGCATGAATGAAATCAGATCTTTGTCACTGTAGGCTATTGAGAGTGTGAGACTAGGTGTTACCACAGCAACCTTAGCTCATCCTAAAAATTATAGTGAATTCTCTAAACATACCGTTCTGACCTGAGACCTACTCTCTGCTTTCCCTCTGTGAAGCTGAGGAGGTGATTGGCAGATAACAATGGCCTCTGCCTCACACTTTACACTCATCAGCCTCCTTACATCACAGCACAGAGTCCTGAACCTGGTCACCGTGACCCTGACCCCAGCTGTTTCCCTGGCTGCTGACACTGGTATTTATTTCTACCACCTTCAAGGCTCCTTGAGTCCTATCCTTTGTCCAAAGAGATATAATCTGCCTGGCTAGACAGAGCCCCTGGGGAGAATCTCCATTCTGCTCATTTTGCAATGAGGGAAATGTATGGAAGAAAATGTTCCCTGCCAGTCAGTGCCATGGAATTTGGAAGCCCTCGTCTGACCTGGAGCTGTGAGTAGTTTACAGCTCGTCGTGTGCATGGAGCTGACAGTAGTGCAGTAGACACATGCATGTGTCAAGTGAGTGGTTAGTGTGTAGATAGTCCTGCTAGCTTGGAGGCCAGTGGAGGAATGCTGACACTGCAGAAGTATCCTGCTCTAGGGTCCTATGGCTTCCATTCCCGGTCTACAATTCTACAGGTGCTTTTTGTTTGTTTGTTTGTTTGTTTGTTTTAACAAAGGCTGTTTCCTTTCTCTGCTCCACTTTCCCCATAGAAGAAATAATGAGCGTAACATGAGATGATGCCTTAGTTACCTGATGCTGTGATGACGATGCTCCAACTAAAGGAAGTTTATCTTGGACCACAGCTCCAGGCTGCTATCTACAATACCAGAGACATCAGAGTGGTGGGACACACCATCGCACCCCTAGTCAAGAGCAGAGAGTAAATGTGTGTGTGCCTGTGCTCACTCCCATTTCTCCACCATTGTATACTTCAGGATCCCTGCTTAGGAAATGGTGCCACTCACAATGGTGGGTCTTCTCACCTCAACATAAAAATCTCGAACAGACAGACCTGCACAGAGGCCAACTTATCTAGACAGTTCCTCAGGAAATTTCAGACTGTCTGGCTGACAAAATAACTATAACAGATGTGATACAAAGAACCCAACCTCACAGGGCTAAGACACCCAGAGTTTTGCTTGAGGGGTAGCTTGGATTAACATCTTAACCATTCAGACCTCAGTTTCCACACATTATAATAAGTGGGTGGGGTTGGAGGATTTATTAGGATTCTTTTGTTTTCATACATTATAAAAGGAAGTGTGTGCCCTCCAAGTGTATTCACTATCTCCTTCATCTTCAGGACACTATATGTGAACTTATTTAGAAACAGAGTCTTTACAGAGGCTGGAAAGAGATTATTAGTTGGGCTCTACTACAATATGGCTGGTGCTTCTAGGAAAGGAGAAATTTGGACTCAGAGACATGTTCACAGAGAGCACAGTATGTAAGCATGGAGACCACCCACAACATCTAGACTCTTTGCTCACCGTTCTCAGTTAGGAGCAGTCCTTTCTATACTTTGACTGCAGAGCTTTTAGCCTTCAGGGGTGTAACATTTCTATCATTTAGACCACTTGCTGTGGGAGATATCAGTCCCAGAAAACTAATGCAGGACTCAATTACTGAAGACCCTAGAGCTATGACAAACTGAGCCTTTGAGTCAAATACAATCCGGTAATAAAATTGGGTCTGGGACCCAGGTGCAATGAGGCATACCTATAATCTTAACACACGGGGCAGGAATAGAAGAGTTTATATGAGATCGAGGACAGCCTGGACTATACAGTAAACAGCAATGAAAAACCTTAGAGAACTAAAAATCATGGCTAGAGAGATGGACCAGCTATTAAAAGCATTTGCTATTCTTGCAAGGAGACCCAGATTTGATCTCCAACATCTACATGGCAGCTCACAACCATTGGTAACTCACTCTAGTCCCAGAGGATCTCATACCTGTAGGCATATATTTTTCACAGCCTACTCTAATAAAGGTTCAACCTCCCCTCTGGCCCCACCACTCACCAGAGGTACTGGAAAAGAAAGGTTATTAGGATATAGGGGAAGTGGAACTATTTAGAAATAGTTCTTTGGGGCCATTCCAATCTTTGATGTTTTCTCAGTCCAGCCCACTAGCAAACACTAAACACGAATCAGCAACTTCAGTCCAGTTCACTCATCAGACACCACACATGAACCAGTGGGGGCAATTCAATCCAGAAGAACCTGCAAGGCTCACCAACTAGCCCAAGGCAGATGAAGCAGCAAGAAGCTGCAGGAACCTTGAGAGAAGTTCTTTGGTGAAATCACCAGAAGTAAAGCTCAGCCATGCAATGGAAAGCAAACCAATACATATAAGTCATCTGTGAAGACAATGCTCCAGCGCCTACTGTCTGTGGGATCACATTTATATACTTTCTAAACATCATGTGTCCTTTAACATGCCTGCTATACAAAATATCCTTTCACCTGTGTCTGCTTCAGTAAAACATTCTTTCACCTGTGTGCTCCAGCAAAACGTCATTTGACATAACTGACTTTCCAAAGAAACCAGAAGTTTCCACTTCACATACCCTCTTACGGTGTTTGTGGACACCAGACACACCCATGGTACACAGGAAAAAATATACATATAAGATAAAAACTAATAATTTAAACTAAGAATTATCCTCCAAAACTGGAGCATGAAAGGAAGAGGCATCCTGGGTCAGGGCGAAGCATCAGTAGAGCCCGAGGTGTGATCCTCCTTTGTGTGTTTGAAATTGGCTTACACTTGATACCACTCCAGTGCAGGGCTGCTTAGGATCCATGGTGGTTTGAATGAGAACTGTCTGCACAGGCTCTTGCATGTGAATACCTGATTGCTGGTTGATTTCTATGCTATCTGTGGAGGTTGTGAAACTTTTAGGAGGTGCAGTCTTGCTGATAGAAGTATACCCCAGGGGCAGACTTTCAGAGCTTTTATCCTTGGCCCATTTCCAGTTCTCTCTCTGCTTTCTTCTTGTCACAGATGTGAGGAGGCAGCATCTTGCTGTGACCACCTGTAGCCATGCCTCTGTCAGCATCACAGACTCTCACTCTGAAACCATGAGCCAAAATAAACCATTCCTTCCATTGCTTTAGATCATGTTGTTTCATCGTGCCTGGTTTGAAAAGTAGCTAACTCAGGCCTACTGGTGATGGATGGCCTTCTCTCAGAAGAGGATTTGTTCTGATACTCAGTTCTTTCAAATTTCTTAGGGAGGATTCTGTGGGGGAATTTGGAGTTTGAAAATGGTCAAAATTAATTACTAATCAGTGTACTGGGACAAGGGAGATCAAGTTGGCCCAAAAAATCATGAAGATTCAAGAGCGCTTGAGTTTTTGTGATGGAGGTACATCTTCTGCTAACCCAGTTGAGCTTCCCAAAGAACCTGCTTTGCTGGTCAGGTTCTGGTACTTCAACCATTGCCCAGGAAGTGGCTCACTCAATGGTGCTGAGAGAGGTACCCCAGAGGGTCATTCCTCCCATAACCAGCCTCTTCCAGCATTGGGAAGCCTAAAATACTGCAGCACCAAGGCCTGGCATGATGACTCATGCCTGGAGTATTAGGGCCTGGGGGTGGAGGCAGGAGGATCAGAAGTTCAAGGCCAGCCTGAGCTACATAGGAAGTTTACCACCAGCACTGGCTATGTGAAATGCTGTCCTAAAGCCAAAATATTGACACATCTGAGTGGGAGGGAGGCAGAGTCTTTCATAGGTTTTGTGGCATTGACCCAGCCAGGGAGGACCTCAGTCTCAAGCTGACCCTTCCACTGGAGCCCCACCTACCACATCATCCAACAGAGCCTTCCCTCAGACTAAAGAGCCTCCCATCTGCAGAAGTAAGACAGACAGCCTGTCCCTGGACACAACCCAACCTTGGTGAACAAAGTGTCACCCTTCTGAAAAGTGGTATCAGCTTTCTACTCAGAGTAATGGCTAGTTGGCTCTACTATCTGTCCTGCCAAAGACCAGTAGATCAGAAAGCTCCCTCCCCAGAACCGCCATCTTGTTTTCTACAGCAAGCAGTACATGCTGGCCCTTTCTCAATCTCCTACACATACAGGGGACTGACTGCCTCGCTCTGAAGGTATCCAGAGACCTGTAGACACATGGCAGAGCTCAGAAGCTGGAGGCTCAAGTTACTCCAGGGCTGCCCACCACTCTCTTCACCCAAGTGCTTTGAACGGGCCTTTTCCATCTGTCTGTCTCCTGGTGGCTGGGAGCTGAACCAGGGTTCTGCAGCATGGGGCATGAGCTTGAAGTCCCATTCCAAGTTCATGAGTGACAAGCAGCTAATTTCCAAAGCTGTGCAGCGGATATTTTTTCTTCCCTCAACCCTCTGGGAAAAAAAATGATGCAAATGAAATACCCCAAGGGGGAGTAGCTTGTTGTAACTTATGATTAATCTTGAAAAACCACATGAGTTAAACATTCCAGTCCTGAAGCTAAGCAAAACCCAGGAACATGATATGGCTCCCTCCTTCCAGAACCTTTGGTCCTTTGCACAAGGCAGCTCTCCTGCTGCCTGGCAGGGCACCTTAGTTGAAATAGCAGCCTTAGTTAGTTTGGGGGGAGAAGCCCTCTGATCAGATAAATTTTTAAAAAACAAACAAACAGGCTTTAGATACTTTGCTTTTTAAGGACCGATCCAGCGTTCTTTATGACACAGTAGTTCTGAGGACCAGCTCATCCCTTCCCAGGGTGTCTGGAAGATGAATCCATGGCCGACTGTGGTAAATAGCGCCTGAAGGCAAAGGGTGGTCATGGTCATGACAGCTCTTCAAAAGTAAGATATCTCATAACGAAGTATGAAATGGCATCGTTCCGAGGGAAACGGGCAGAACCAAAGACCACCAGTCAAAAGGACAGACTTAAGGTATTCACTCATACATGTGTGTGTGTGTGTGTGTGTGTGTGTGTGTGTGTGTGTGTGTGTGATAATAGGAGAACGGAGGGCTATGTGGGGAAAAGAAAAAACAAGCCAGGTAACCTGGAGAAAGAAAAATAAAACATTTTTCTCAAATGTGACTCTATGACATGAGAGCAGAAGAAGCACCTTTTGCAGGGAAAGAGGAAGCCACGAGGATGAGGGAGAGGATATGGGAGCTGAACGTGAACAAAGTCTAACGCACTCGTCATAATGAAACTCATTATTTTGTTTGCTAACTTAAAAAAAAAAGAAGTTAAGAAAAGGAAAAAAAAAAAAAAAAAGAGTAAGGTGGCCCCATGTCTCCCAAGATGGGGGACCTTCGCTAAATGGCTACTTCTGACTGTGAGTAGGACAGCCTCTAACCTGTCCCCGGCTTCTGTTCTTCATGTCCAAAGTGTCGCTAACCTTGTTTGCCTTATCTCCATGATGTCTTGGGGAGGCAGAGTCACCAAGGCCCGCTGTCCACCCATGGCAGTTCCCTCTGAACTTTTTGATGTCTTTGTTAATAAATATGAAATGAGCTATGCTTGTGCAATGTTGGGGAAGTGCTGGGTCGTGTTGGCCATTCCTTTATGGGCTTCTAAGCAAGAGAAAATTTGGGCTGCATATATGACATTTTCTGAGGAAGCAGATGGGAAAGAAGTCCTTCATCCTGATGGTGACTCCTGGACACTCAGGTCACCCCTGTGGCTGTGCGGTGGAGGCAGTGGATAGTGCTAGTCTAAGCGAGGAAATCTCTAGCATGGTCCCCTTTAGCTTCAATGGTCACAATGTAAAGACTTCTTTCTTGAAACAAAGTTTCACACCTTAGACTAGGAGACTCAACAGTTTACTACGTAATCCAAAATGGCCTTGAACTTGCAACAGTGTTCCTGCCCTGGGGCCTCATAAATGCTTGGATTACGTGAAAAAGCCACTGTGTCCTGTTTTAAAACACTTTAGAGCCAGGCATAGTGTACATATGTAATTCCTGTCTGGGAGGTGGAGGCAGAAGGATCAACTTCAAAGCTTGCCTTGCCTACACAGTGAATTTGAGATTGGTTTGGACCACATGAGACACTGTCTAAAAAAAAAAAAGCAAAAGAATGGACACTACCTTAAAGTGCATGAGTCGGGAGACAGTCTGGGGTAGAGATTTGCCCTTGAATTTGTAGAACTTGTCCTTAGCACTTAGAGGGAAGTCTCCCTCTCTCCTACGTTTCTTATTCACTTAGGATTTACTATTTGTTTCTTTAGGCTTCCCCACATTTGTTTTCTAGGCTACATCAGAATACTGTGGGTCAACATAAGGATTTCTCCCACTACCCACCTCATTTCTGGCGCTGACTTGAAGGGGACTGGCCTAAGAAGCTGACAGGGGTAATCCAAGGGTGTTGTGAGACCCCCGTCTTCCCTCAAGGATAGACAGCAGCATTGCCAGCCACAGCGTGGGAAGGCACAGGTAGGGGTCTTGGGATGTCCAGGATTGAGGGCTTTTACATTAATGGGCCCATATCCACAGCTTCACTCCTGGCTCTGATTTTAATTAGCCTCTTCCACATGGGCTCTCTAGCCTCCATCCATGTTAATCGTGCAGTGGTCTGATGGCCCCTGATTTACGCACATCAATACTGTTTACAAACATGAAAGCCGCCCAGCAGTGTTTGAACTTTAGGCACCACCATTGGTTATCAATAAGGACAGGAGTCTCAGCAGGTGGCGTGTCGATAGCACCAGGTCAATATTCCACTCGGGAAGATCTAGGCCTCGCTGGCTGGCTGGGGGAGGAGCCACTGTGGTAAAGAGTCTCAACTATCTCGCCTTTGCCTCCTTTGGGGGCCATCTTCCTTCCCAGTTTGGGTGCCCCAGTCACACCATATAGGGCCTGTCTGGTGATTTTTAAGGAACTCCCTGTAGGAGAAAGTCACCATTTGGGACTAATAATTTTTTTTTCTGGTGTCACTTAAGACCAGGATGCTTTTGAGAAGCTCAGTATGGGTTGCGGACCCTGCATTCCACTCAAGTCTCTACAAAAATTAGAGACCTCAGAAGAGTTAAGTGGCCAAAGCCAACCGGTAGCTGGCCCAAGCATTGTCTCTAGGAACCTGGACTTCGAGAGACTAGAACTTCAGGCTGGAAGTCAAGAGGAGGACTCTGAACTCTGGCTGGCTGGGGAGATGACTACCTTCCAGTGCGGTGTGGCTCACACTCAGTGGAAATCCACCAGAGGCTGACAGCTCCAAGTGAGCCTGGCTCACACACCACACATGCTTGAAGTTCTAAGCTTCTAGTCACCCATTTTC
The DNA here is from genome assembly GCA_019843815.1 of Montemys delectorum. NCBI lineage: Eukaryota > Metazoa > Chordata > Mammalia > Rodentia > Muridae > Montemys > Montemys delectorum. The sequence goes on along the minus strand of JADRCD010104698.1, from coordinate 8,660 downwards.
AAACCTAACCCCTTCTTGCTCTCAGAGTGTCAAATATGGAGCCAGGCAGCTCAACCCTAAGGAGTTTAACTATGGCTGCCAGGACTTCAGGAAGCAGGAGTCTGAGTCTTCTCCATGGGTTCTTCTGCTTCCCTGACACCTTGGCTCCCTGTCCAGTCTCACCCCTTTCATAGCAACATAAGAGTGGTGATCCGTTTTTCTGATGTTTGGATTGGTGGCCTCCTAGAAGCAGAGCTGGCTGGAGATACGGGGCTGGAGGCTACAGCTCTCCTCAAAGTTCTCGCCTTATGGGATAAAGACCCAAAGTGTGACAGTGACAGCCAAGCCTGATAAAAGAGATGTGAGGTACATTGTGTAATCTGATAAAGAGATGAGAGGCACACTGTGTATGCCTGATAAAAGAGATGTGAGACACTGTGTGTGTGGAGGGAATATTGTGACACACAGTGTGTGTGTGTGTGGGGGAGGGTGTTAATGTGTGTGAATGTATATGCATGTGTGTTTGAGTGCACTTGAACGTGCGTGAGTGTGCATGTGGGCATATTGGGTATCTTCCAGAACTTGTCAGTCTTTTCACCCAACGCTCAGTCATAAGGTTACCAGGGCAGCCACCGTGACTGAGTTTTTACGCGGGTGCTGGGGGGTCTGAACTCGGGTTTCCCGAGCTTTCTCAGCTGACTCACCTGACTCAGCCATTTCTCCAGCAACAAGGAGGCAGCTATTGGAGATGCCTCCAGTTTCCGGAAGCCTCCTGCGCTCCCAGGCACTGTACTGATTGTTCCCCTGCGGGGACTGTGGTCTTTACCCCTGTGTCTAGAGCCCGTGCTAAGACACGATGGAGCCATTCTGTTAAAAACAAGCTGGGCCTGGTAGCCATCTTTGCATTCACACACGGCATCTTTATAAAGTAATGGCTTAGGTTGCAAACTGGGCCTTTTTCCCTACCTCTCTCCTCTCCCATTCTCCTTGCTAGCTGGCAGAACACTAATGAGCAAGCCACTGCCTAAGCAGGTGTTTTTGGTGGAAAAAAGTCAGAATTGGACTTCTTCTTACTTTAAAAAAAAATCCTTTTTGAACACATCAAGAAGACAGTAGCATGTGGGAAGTCAGGGATGGAGAGGCGGTCGCAGTAGAGACTGAAGCACACAGAGGAGTCAGGGTGCCTGCTCGTGTGCAAAACGCACGTGTGTTTTCTTTTGTCTTCCTTTACTTGCATCTTTTTTTTTCCTTTTCTTCCCCTCATATTTGACTGTAGCTCATAATTAGCAGCTAGGCCTCTGGGACCTAATTAACCAATTCAATTAACAAGAAAAGCACACAAGCCAACCTGACATTTGTCAGCCATTAGTAGGGATGTCAGACTGGCAGTTTCAGCCACCACATTAGTGGTGATTAGCTCATTTGTGATTTGCTCTCTCTCTCTCTCTCTCTCTCTCTCTCTCTCTCTCTCTCTCTCTCTGCTGTCCTCCTGGAGGGAAGCCTCTAAGCCACATTGTCCAGAGCCGAGGGGTCAGCAGGTGACCCTTCACGGGTCACTAGGAAACTCTGATCAGATATCCCAGTGGACTGTAGGCTCTGTTCTGATTTCAGATGAAACATGCCTCTGCTTCTCCTAAGGTCCCATGAAAAGCCACGTCAGGTGGTGGAAAAGGCTGGTCTGTCTGCCCAGGGGTGGACATCTGTGAAGGTTTGTGTATTAGGGAAGGGGCCTTTTAAATGTCATTGTGACTAGGATTGGGGCTTGCTGGTTCCCACATTTGCTTCCTTCAGGGTTGCCCCAGACTATGCAGCAGCGGGCAGCGTCTTGGAGGAGACTCACTCTAGCACCTTCTGTGACGCAGAGAGGTATTTATAAAGTGCCGCACACATCTTTGCCTCTGACCTGCCTTAATTTAACGCTGCTTCTCCAGAAGCCTGGATTTACTAAGCGAGGGATCCAAGGTTGATCGTGGTGGTGGTGGTGGTGGTGGTGGTGGTGGTGGTGGTGACGTTGTTGGTGGTGGAGGTGATGGTGACGTTGGTGGTGGTTCTCAGCTGTCTTCATTGACAGATGACTATGAAATGGCCAGGCCCTGAAGCATTAGATTCCTGGTGATACGGCTCCCAGGGCAGTTCTTTCCCTTTCTCTGAGTCATTCTCCAAGGAAGTTTCCAAAGCCTTGGTGTGCTAGCTTGTAGAAATAACCAAGCATCATTTACAGACTGTGTGTGGCCATGTGTGATAGAGAATTTTAACAGTGCCACCCATGCAGAGGGAACTGTCATTCTCACAGGAGGTCTTATGGGGCGGGGACAGCTGAGGCCTGCTACCAACACCTCCAACTCCCTCAGATCCATCTATGCCATTCACTTAAACACTTACGGAGTTAGTCTTCCTGTTTGCAAGATGATGGCCCGGGGATTCCAACCATCACGACTGATTTCCCCGTAAGGAAAAGGGGGAGGGGCAAGAAAATGTCAAATGCTCACCTTTCTTTTTATTTAAATTGAAGAACCAATCACTTTCCAGAAACTCTGCCCAGCAGATGACCACGTCTGATTGACCAGGACTACACCTCAGGGCATGCTCAGAAACTGATTCTTCTTGATTGTGTCACCATGCTGCAAGCCCTGTGAATAGTGGAGGCGGGAGACAGGTACTCAAACAGGTGCTATCATTCACAAGTCACACTGCTGAGCAGGGACAGCACAAGGATGCAGCTAGCCACAAAGCCCACAGCAGGCATCCCCAATCACCAATATTCCCTAACCCCCCCACCCCCACCCCCACCCCTGAAAACCCCAAAAGACACTCTTGGCTTCCAGCTTGCCTATGTTGCTTGCTTGGTTCCCAGCTGCATGCTAATGGGACACGGGTGAGTCTCACGTCCCCTCTTCCCCAGTGCTCACCCAAAAAGGTCCCCAGAAGAACCTCACTGGCCACTCTCTCTGCCCCTTCCTGCAGCCCCTACCCATGCTCACACACCAAGTCGACCCATTCATGCTGGAGACACCCTGGGCGGTGCAATTAGACTAGAGGAGGAAACAGACCCCCTTTCCAAAGGAAACTCCTACCATTTGGATATCAGACTCCATTAATTGCAGGCCCCCACTGATTCATTACCACAAAACAGCCTGGATTGCTCGCCTGGGGCATAACCTTTCTCCGCAGAGGGAGGCAGACATTCTTTACAGGTAATCTGCAGAGCCAACAGCAAATACTTCTAATGGAGACTATTCATGGATGAACGCTATCCCAGGCCCCTATTGTTACACCCATTGTTCCTTCACAAAGAGCAACGGGCAGGTGAAGTCTATTTTCGCTGAGACGGCTCGACAGAAATCCTTGCCACCGAGCATTTGATACTGATTATAGAGTCGCATCAGGGATCAGTGCGGAAAGGAGAAAGGCATTTTTATTTCTGAACTTTAGAGGAGACGGTGTGTCCTGTGCTCCGACTCCCCAGGACTTGGGGCTCTAAGTGGGGAACGAGGATTTTGTTGTGTTGTGTTGTGTTGTGTTGCATTTTATTTTGCTTTTAATGATGTTCAATGAAAATGGGTTTGAGGTGAGGGGAGGCTGACGGGTAGAAAGCCAGGGAGAAAAATAAAAGATATTACAATGTTTCATGCTGGCAACATATGTTACTCTGAGATCATTCTATTTGCAAAGCATGTTTCCAGGGGCAGGGGCTGTGGGCCGTGAATGGTAATGAGGGTGTGGTAGCTCAGGAGCTGGTGGTGCTAAGTGATGCCATTCGGTGCCGTGGGAAGAGGATCTTGCCTCTCTCTACTTTGGGTGGGCCTCTGTGCCACAAGCTCCCTCCTCCCTCTGTGCCCTTCAGAGTGGCTTCCTCAGATACATCTGCCATGCCCACCTGCATGAAGGATGTAGAGAGTCAGACAGGTGACTCAGCAGTTAGGCAGAAAATAGACCAACAGTATGATTTTTGTATAGTTCAGTAACAGAGATGGGAGTGGCGAGGGAATGTGGCTGGCCCTGCTGATGAGTGTGGAGACTGGAAGACAGCCCACAGCTCTTCCTCCTCTGAGGTATTTCTAGTAGGAAGCAGTGGCACTTTAGCTTAGGGTAACCTGTAAGTATGGCAGGAATTGCTAATTCCACCAAACTAAAGATCATTATCTATATTCTTTGGTCAAATTAAGCAAGCTTTATTTTCTGTCAGTCAGGGATATCACTCTAAAGAAGGGTTTGAAAAAAAATAGCATTGAACACAAGAGAGAGTAGACTTTATATAGTCCATAAAATTGCAAGACTGTTTTGGGGCAGCAGTGGGGGTAGCGGGGTGTTGAGTGTTGGATGGTTTCCAGAGGAATTTTGATTATGTAGGATCTTGGCTGAACATTTCAAAATTATTTGACAGAACATCTTATCATGGTACATTCAAGGTGTGAGTCAAACTCCATAGGGTTGAAAGCATGTCTGATTCTAGAAACAGATTAAAGCACGGTCAGCTTGAATTTTGCAGCAAACAGAAATGAACTTGTTCTGATTTTATAACAAAATGGCTTCCATTCTTAAGATGGAGTCAGGCTGGTCCATGCAACCAATCTGCATGGGTATCAGGCGGGCAAAGGCACGGGGCAGCGGGAATGGGTAGCAACCATAGGAGATCTGCCAGAAGGACTGGGACGGCTTGTCAGGCATGTTTTAGACGTCAATGAAAGCATCCATGCATATGCCAGACCAGAGCAACGAGCCACCGACAGTCACCCCTTCACTGACCTATGGCAAGAAACTGATTTGGGAAAGTAGATGATCCCATTGGTTGTTTGAAATAATATATTCCATAAGCATCTATACAGATGCATGGAAATAAAATCCAAGCAGATAAGGAAAGCAAAGGCTATTTATTCTGAGCTTGCTGAAGCAGGGCATCAGTTACCATCATCTCTACTGGGCAAAGACTCAAAAGCAGGCAAGAAAACATGGAGGAAATTCCCATGGAGTTTGAGGTGTCTCCTAACTAGAGACTATGGGCTGCCAAGGTACCGATAGGTTAGCTGGAAGGGGCAATCGTCATCTTAAATACCCATTGTCGGCTTTCTCTGGTTGTCTTAATTTGTAAGTAGTGAAATAGAGAAAGCTGCAGTTACTAATTTAGTTCTGACCTGTTGGACCGTCATTACGGAAGTGATCGTTTGGTTTCCTGGATATTGTCACCAGAGATGGCAGTTGGGGCTGAGCAAGACTTAGAGCAGAAACCCAAACCCAAAGACGGCAGTAAGCAATTCTCTGGATATTAGACACCTTTATTCTACAGGACTCGGGCCTCCTGGGTCAGTCATTGTAGATAGGAACCCGCTGCGGCTCACAGGTCCAAGCCCTATTTTACATATGTATTGTGTCTGTACATACATTCAGCCTCTCGAGTGTGAAACTGTAAGTTGGGGCTTGACACCCTCAGCCCTGGGCTTGTCTCTAGTTGGGCCCTGCCCTCCTCCTCTGTCATTCTTTGCCTCAGGGAAAATGGAGACACTTCTGTAGATTGTTCTGATGTGCTTTCTTCACAAGCTCTCCCTCTCCTTAGGGATCTATGTCACCTGGTCTCATCTGCAGTGTCATATCTTGCACAGTTCCAGGGATTTGACCAAATGAAGGGAGCAAGGGGATGAAATGAACACAGAGAAGCTGGGACCAGGTGGACTGGGCTGTCTGATGGAGACGCAGTACCCCTGAAGTTCAGTGAGTCTGTGTTTATTGAACACGGGTGAACAGTGAAGTGAAGCCTACAGCCAACTCAAGAGGCAGGGTTTATGATATACAGCTGACTCGGGGCACTAGGCTTAGCTAAGCTCGCTAGGGGCAGTCTCTGTGGTCCTCGGGCTGTAACTATCCAGGGGACAAAGCTACAGTGGACTTCTTCTGGACACACTGTCGACTCCCTCACATGGGCTGGCGGAAGGCCTTGCCATCCCTCTGAGCCACACCTGGTGAAGTCTTTGCTGTCCCACTTGAGTCTAAGGCACTGAGACCTTACTGTGGCTGTGCCCCTCTTAAGAGCCCACATTCACTAAGGATTTTTATTTACTTGAGGCTTTTTCTACTCCCCACACCAAAGGTCTCTGGAACATAAAGTTGATCCAGGCTACTTCATACAGGAAACAGCATGCTGCCTCATTAGTCACCTACCAAAGCAAGAAGGGTCCCCATGGGTCACTTTCCCTCCTTGTGTTCTGACTTTCCATATAGTCAAGTAGGCACTTCAAGTGTGGGCAAATTTAATTTTTTTTCTTGGTTTCTGCACCTCTTGGCTCTATTCTCAGAGCTACTCTTTCCACCTTGTGGTGAAGGGTGGGTGCTCAGTTCCATGCATGCTGTCACGCAGCTAGATCTATGTTACCAACCCCACAGTCAAGATTCAGAGCAGCCTATTACCACAAGGATCTTACCTATTGTCTTTACTCTCCATCTCAATGCCTGACAACTGAGGATGTGTTTTCCTTCTCATAGATTATAGATAGATAATTGATGATAAATAGATGATAGATATATTGGTAGATAGATGATAGATATTTAGATGGTTGATAGATGGATAGATAGATAATTGATAGATGATAGATAGATAGGTAGATAGATAGATGATAGGTATATAGATGATAGATATATAGATGATTGATAGATAATTAATAGATGAATAGATGATAGGTAGATACATAGATATATAGATAGATATGTAGATGATTGATAGATGGATAAATGATAGAGATAGATGATAATTAAAAGATATTAGGCCGGGCAGTGGTGGCACACACCTTTAATCCCAGCACTTGGGAGGCAGAGGCAGGCAGATTTCTGAATTCGAGGCCATCCTGGTCTACAGAGTGAGTTCCAGGACAGCCAGGGCTATACAGAGAAACCAGGCCCCGAAAAAAAAAAAGATATTAGATAGATGATAGATTGATGACAGATAGATAATGATTGATAAATAGATAATTGATAGGTAGATGATAGATAAGAGATAGATAAATGAATGATAGATATGTAAATGATTGATAGATGGGTAGATGATAGAGATATATGATAGATAAAAGATAGATAGATGACTGAAAGATGGATAGATAGGTGTGTGTGTGTGTGTGTGTGTGTGTGTGTGTGTGTGTGTGTCTAGAATGCTATTTAACAGGAACCATATCACAGGTAACTTTCTGAGACTGGCTGTGGTACCTACGAGTTGCCCCAAGAGACTCACCTGTGTTGTTTTTCCTATCAGTAGGCCCCTCGGCTGAGTAATATTCCATAACATAGACGAGCCACAGTTGTTTTTTTAAACATGTTGAAGAACAGTTGGAGTGTTTGTAACTTTGGGATGCTAGGAATAAAGTTGCCGCGGACATTTGCATGTGGTTTTCTGTGTGTGCTCATGTTTTCTTTTCTGTGAAGGGTGCAATCACAGGGTGCCATAGGGGTTACACATTTAGTCTTACAGGAATTGCTCAGTTGCTTTCTAGGCTGGGGGTGAGAGCAAACGCTGCAGTTTGTCCAGCTCTTCTCCAGCCTGTGGAGGATGGACATCTCTCCATGGTGCGAGGTACTCATATCTTTTTGTGTGCTTGTTAGCTGTCTGTGTGAATATATATATATATATATATATATATATATATATATATATATATATATTGCTGTAGCCACCACGCCTCCTTTCTCCTTGTCTCTGGCTTCCACTTGTTCACAGCTCAAGGATGCTCTTGAAAAAGCCTTGCAGTTTGTCATTTCCACTCCAGAGATGCTGACTTCAGAGATCCCCACAGTCCCCACTTGCTGGATGCTTGAATCTTTGGGTCCTCCCTCTGCTGAGAAGCGGGACTACTTCCCCTCCATCGGGGGCAGAGCTCAGTTTTCTGGGCTCAGGTAGAACCCTGCTTGTGCCCAGTGCTTCAGCTAGTTCAGCCATGATCATCATGGGGACTTGGAAGGGGATGGGGTAGGGGGAGTAGACAAAGACAAGAGTCTGGGTCAACTCCAGGAATGAATAGATTTTATTTTCCCACTGCTGTTTATACACGGTTTGTCCAGCTGCTAAAGATGGCACTCACATGGAGCTTGGACAAACAGCCCCTCAGCCCTCTTTACGTGAGTTCTTCCAGACCTCCTTGCCCTTGTGGCTTTGGTTTACTCTGAAGGACACTTCTCCTGGATGTTAGCTCGGCTTCAGTTTCCTGAAGTCATGTAGCCTCCTCTTCATTGGGGTTTGTGCCTGAGAATGGAGCTGCAGAGCACCTAGACCCCAACACCTGGGGCCTCAGGGAATCCCTCATCCTGCACTCTTCTAGTGACCTGTCTTTATTCCTTGCTTGAAACTTCACTTATTTGTGGGCTTTGATCCTTTAACCACAGACCCAGACCCTTCCATGAAGCCCCCAGAGCTGAGCACCATGCCTTCCCCTCCCCTGATTCTTCATCTCTGAAACAAAAGCCTGTCGTATACAGAGACCCAAGGAAAATTCAGCAGCCCTTTCTCTCCAGCACCGCCCTGTGAAGGAAACCAGAAAGTGGAGATTGTGATGAAATATTTTTGGAAAGGCATCGGAGGCTTGACTGGTGTAGGAGGAATGGGCAGAGGCACCTTCAGCTCTGAGGGAGACACAAACTAAAAGATGGAGAGGAAACAAGATGGACCATGTAAGAAAGTGAGAACTGGGCAGGAAAAAAACCAGCAA